>JABSTT010002076.1:0-58738 GCA_013339685.2 Hyalomma asiaticum
CTTTAATAATTGAGAAATTAAGGTGAATGTAGGAGACTGTTGGTGTCACTATTAGGACATTCTTTAACGCTAGCGCGATGATGTAGGAGGGCCTCAGTACCATTATTCACAAGTACTCAATACTCCCCATGACAGAAAAGAACATTTCAGTGCGTTACAAAATGCAGTAAAATTCAAGTAGTGCATTTCAGTACAATTCATGCAAGAAAGAGCTTCCTGGCAATACACTGTGTTTCATTTGTGCTGGGCTGTGCTGCACTAGGCTAGATACCCTGTTGCGCTGCAGCACACACTGTTGGCCAGTAAAGCGAGTAAAGGGCTGGCACGCCTGCATCAGGAGACCATTAACAAAGATGGCCAGCTTGAATTGCGCTAGCAAAAAAGACGTTCCAGTTCCCTTGGTGGAAACCTTGTTCAAAATGAAATTTCATTGTAAACAAGGCTCTTGTCAGGGAAGCCGGAATGTCTATCTTTTATTGTTGATGTTCTTTTTCTTTTACTTTTGATAATGTTACTTCCTGCCCAGATGGGCTTCGTTCAAAACCTCCACTTCATACATAAAGGGAGATTGGACCTGCGTCCCTATCAAAACACTTTTTTTGGCTACACCCAGGTAGTGAGAAGCTGCTCTTACGAGAAGTTGCATGGCTTGTGAACATGCAAGCAATGCAGTGTGTGCGTGCCTTGCCAGCCACAAACAGTTAAAACCAATGTTGATTGGATTAAGTCTATGTTAAGCCTGGCACATTCACCCACGTTTTGGATCTCTTAAAGGGGCTGCATCATCATCATCATCATCATCCCATCTTATGTCCACTGCAGGACGAAGGCCTCTCCCAATCCTCTCCATTCTTGCCTGTCCTGTGCGAGCTGACCCCATTTGACGCCTGCGAATTTGTTGATTTCGTCCCCCCATCTTACTCTGTTGTCCGCGGCTATGCTTGCCCTCTCTTGGTGTCCATTCCGTCGTTCTAACTGTCCATTGGTTACCTATCCTCATCACGTGGCCTGCCCATGTCCGGTTTTTCTTAACGTCGGTGATTATGTCGGCGACTCCCGTCTGTTCTCTGACCCACTCAGCTGTCTTTCTATCTCTTAAGGTAACGCCTACCATTTCTCGTTCCATCGCCCGCTGCTCTGTTCTTCCTCTCGAGCTTCTTCGTAATTCTCCAAGTTTCGGCCCTGTATGTCAGTACTGGCAAAATGCAGTAGTTATATAGTTTCCGCTTGAGTGATAGTGGTAGATTTCCTTTCATGAGTTGGGAATGGCTCCCGTACGCGCGCCATTTCATGTTTATTCTATGGTGGATTTCTTTTATACGGGCAGATCCTCCTGTCAGTAGCTGTCCTAGATATAGGTATTCTTCTACGACTTCTAATGTCTGGTTTCCAATGGTGAAGCCACGTTTTTTCGCTGTGCCACTTAGCATTATTTTTGTTTTCTGCATGTTTATCCTTAATCCTACCTTGGAGCTTTCTCGGCCTAAGTCTTCAATCATCTTTTGCCGTTCATCGCCATCATTGCGAAAGAGTACTATGTCATCTGCAAATCGTAAGTTGCTTAGATATTTGCTGTTAATCCTTAGCCCTGCCTCGTCCCAGTCTAGAATTCTGAGGATTTCTTCCAAACATGCAGTAAACAGCATTGGAGAAATTGTATCTCGTCTGACACCTTTCTGTATTGGGATTTTCCTGCTTTTCTTAATGACTGACAACCGATTTTTAAGGACCGTTCTTTTTATGGCGCAATGGAAAGCTCGCCTCTTGTACTGTTTTCACCTGCAGCGGTTATTTGTAAAAGCACGTGGATATTTCGCACGCAGAATTTTTCGATCTCAGAAACCTCTAAAAAAGGCAGAGTGTGCACTCTAGCAACATTGAAAAGTGATCGCGATGCTGATAATCCGCCTCGCTTCCGGACATCGTTCTGCTTTCATAGGAGTGAACGTAGCTGTGATTAACCACCCACACTTTGACCTGTTCGACTACTTTTTGAAATAAGAAGGCGGTGCGACGGAGCTGGCATTGTTTGCCAGGTGGATCTTGTATTTGTAAGGCGTTCTTTTGCATGACCACGCCTACTTTATGAATGGCCGGGCTCTGGCGCCGCCGCTCTGGCCATAGCTGAGCCAAGCCAGGCCAGCTAGATCCGAAACCACGCTTTCGCACGTGACGGCAGAAGCGTGTGGTAGCAACGCGCGCTACAAACGAAGGGTTACCTGCACATTGTAAGTGACAAAAAGCTCATAATATCAGAAGTTTCATGCCGTCCGATACTAATAAACAGATAAAATATTGCGTAAATTTGTAGAACGTCACGTGACCGCACTGTAACTCTAGTTGGTATGTTTGCGGCTTGAGTTACCAGGCGTCAGTTTTTGCGAGTTTGCATGAAGAAATAAAAACAAACCCGTGTTTACTGAGGAAAAGTGGCGTCGTTCGAGCCAATGCAACACACAGTCTTTCCGCCAGTGGAGTCACCTCAATTCAAGTTTTCAGTGGTTGTCTGTCCCTTTAAGGAGCAGTAGGGTGGCTGTAGAATCCTTATAGATGTTGGCTATTGTGTTTACATAGCTATCACATATTCCTTGTCGGTGTAATGCCTCTAGAACTGCTGGCATCTCTATCAAGTCGAAAGCCTTTTCATAGTCTATGAAAGCCATATAGAGGGGTTTGTTGTATTCCGCGGACTTCTCGATTACTTGAGTGATCACTTGAAGGTGGTCTATGGTGGAGTATCCTTTCCTGAACCCTGCTTGCTCTCTTGGTTGATTGAATGTGTGGCCCTTATTCCGTTTGAGATAACCTTTGTGAAAATTTTGTAAAGTGCTGAGAGTAGACTGATCGGCCTGTAGTTCCTCATGTCTTCAACATCTCTCTTCTTATGTAATAGTAGAATATTTGCATTTTCCCAGCTGATTAGTACATTTGAAGTTTTGAGGCATTGTGTGTTTAGCGTTGCCAGCTTTCTAGTTAGGAAGTATCCTCCACCTTTGATCAAGTCAACAGTTATGCCGTCTTCTCCAGCTGATTTTCTGTGGGACATTCCCTGAATTGCTTTTCTAACCTCATCCGCAGTGACGCATGGAATTTCAGTGTCCTGATCGACATTTAGCTAGCTGTAAAATTGCTGTGTAACTATGCTATGTTGCTAAAAATATTGCTATGTAATTTTGGTAAAATTGCTATGTAACTGCACCAGAGGGAGTTTTGGTGAGTAAGTAATGTAAAAACAAAACTGCAACTTCTGCTTTGCAAATGTGCTCTTTCATCAAAAAGGCTCGATCTTGGTAGATTTGTCACTCCCAAAGCAGCCTCAAAAAGCCCTTGGCCGCCTCCACCCCTGGACCTCATTGGGCCAGTTCGGTTAGCCTGCACCACTCTGAACCTGTTCACAACGGTGCACAAGAAGTTTAAAAATTAGGCAGCTCGAGTTCAGTGGTGGCAGTACAGCATGACAGTGGAAATGAATGGCATGGTGTTGACATGGTGCAGGTCTTGCTATCGTCCACTTAACATTAAGAGGGGGCACAATGTACGTGCTTATTGTTTAAGAGGAGCAAACACACCTCAGGTTGTGTAGGAATATTAGACTCGTGTAAATGGGGTTGAAATGGAGCTTGCACCTAAATGTTTGACTGCATGATATGCTGCACTGCTAATACACATGCATATGTTTGTGACAAGCTGGCATCATCAACAGAGTGTGCTGATAAATTTTAAAGGAGTGGCACACCTCTTGGGCATCTTTTGAAATGAGTGCAGTTCAGGGGATGCCATTGCTATACCACCGAACAAATGGCAAGGTGCAACACCTTATAAACTGGTTGAAGTGGTGCACATGAGTCAAAAGGACCCTTAGGTATCTCTGACAGCTCTAGTTGTCTCATGTAGCAGTATACATTCAGCCAATGAGTGCATATGCAGCATGAATTGTTCTTCAAGATTTGTGCGAGCCACCCTGAGACTTGTTGATTGTCTGGTAAAGTTTACTCAAACATTTGCAATTGGGCATAACACGTGGTATTTAGTGCAGTATGCATAATACTTCAACTATTTTACTCAGAGTTATGTTTGTCAGCACTCTTGTCTTTGCATTTCTTTTTTTAATGCTTTCATGTTTTTTACAACATTGTCCTTTTCCTCTATAGGTATCCAGGAGAACTGTACGAACGTGCTGCAAAAGCACTTGTGCACGAATACCCTGTCCTTAGAGACTACATTGGCACAGGCTACGTAAGTACCTAACTCTTGTGAGGGCATGGTGTGCATGCAGGCAACTTGTCTTGCTGTTTTATTAGCTCAGCACAAATGATAAAAAGAAAACTGCATTTTGCCTATTGCAATGTAAATGGGTGCAAGCATGATGCTAGTTCAGTCCCTTGCATAATTTTGAAACACCTACTATAAATTAAGACATATTGAAAGCATATTTTAAAATATCCATATTTTTTATGCCGATACAGTTGCAGTAATTATTTTTTAAGGTTCCAAAGAAAGCACGCTAAGTTTGAAAAAAGGTATGACAGTTAAAACTTGCACAATAAAATATTAGTGCCCTAAAACATCCCACGAACCACTGGTTGATTCTGCAGGTGTATCAAATACATGAATTTAATTGTACAGACCAATACGTCAGAAACATGTCTACCAGAAACGTGCTAAGCAGCATCTGTTATTGAAGCTAAAATAAAGGTGCCCCAGTGTGGTGCTGTGTAGATGTGCCTCTATAAACAACTAATAAATCAGTTTACAGAAACTAAAACATTACATTAGTTGTTCAGCTTAAGCTGTATGCTTAGGATGAAATAACCAACAAAAGCTCTGAAGCCTGAAGATGATGGTGCAGTGGTTAAAACTCTATATCTATATGTAACACCACCAGGAAACTTGGTCTCAGCATTTAGATCAAACGGCAGCCTGCTCAAGCACTTCTCTGGCTTGGTTATTGAAGATATGCTACCACGGTATTGCACCCCCTTTTTTTACGTTTCTTGAGAAATATTGCATTGTGAAATAATTGTGCACAGCTACAGCATTTGCGCTGCCGACTTTATTGTACCCATAGAGACTGCTCTTTAGCCCTTTTTTCCTTCCATTCACCCTTTGGATTGGTTACCATTGCACAGGTGTTCTCAAACCTAATGATTTTGGGGAACCCCACCAGCTTCTTCAGAGTGGCACAGAACTCCCAACCCTTCGTTTACACATGTACTGTCAACCGCAAAATTTTGTGGGACCTGCAGTGTGTGGTGAAGTGATGGGAAAACTGCATTGCTGTGCCACCTACCATCGCACAGCGTCGTGCTGAGGCTTTCGGCTGTGGTCTGTATGATTAGTTCCAACTATGGCTCATCAGTGGAGCTAATCATGTAGGTCCTGGCCAGTAGCCTCAAAACCATGCCGTGGGACGGTAGGTGGTGGAGCAACAGTTTTCCATCTCCAGTATATTTAGCATGCCGTGTTGGGGGAGGGGGGGGGCTGTACCACTGAAGAAGAATGGTATACTGCATGAATTGGTTGAAATCTATGGTACTAGAACAACAGCACAAAAGAGACCGTACCAAGAAAGAGGACACAGACAATGCATAAAAAGCTTAATTTTTTTTTCTAAATCTATGTTGCATGTACATAGTGTTCACGTGATGTCACATTCGCTGCTCTCGCCCTCACTCGCCATTCATGATTGTCATTGCCTATGTATACAGCGTCATATGTCTTCTCTCTTTCTTGGGCCAGTCTCACGCTGTTGTTTTAGTGCCAAAGTTGTCATAGCGCCACATTGGCCTGATATCTCAATCTTCAGGGGCAGCACTGTTGATGTGGCACTCGGAATAATAACCCCCTTCCACTGTGCATCCTGATGTGCATTGTGTCTGGGCAACACTGGTCTGCTTGAATTCAATAGTCTTGGTTAGCAGCCCCCATGATGAAGCACTCACGCCTGCAACTTGTCATCAAAATTTCTTTTTTTTTTCCCTCATAACCACCGCATCTTGACCTTGGTGCTTGACACTCGTGATGATTTTCAGGTTCCTGCGAGCATTGCCTTTGAGATCTCTATTTTAGGCATATGGTATCTATGGTGTTTTTCTTTAGTGCATGCAGCTAGCAATAGTATGGCTGGCAAGATCTGTCTGTTACCTAGAACTGTCGAGTTGACATGTGCTCCTCATTGGAGGCGCTTCCATGCCATGCTTCTCGCAGTGGTCATGTTGCTTTTGTGTTTCTTGTGTTTGTGAGTTGTAATTCTCTGGCATGAACGAGGGCCAAAATAATGCTGAGGAGGTCCATGTGCATCTCATTTTTTTGTAGTGCAAAAACATTACTCTCGTATTTTGAAGCAGTTCCAAGAAAGTATCCATCCTCCCCACATCACTGAGTAATTTTATGGCACCTATGTAATGATAGAGATGCACTGTGTAGCTGTCGTGAATGGAAGCTGCCTGGCATTGAGATTTTCACAAGAAAAAATCGCTCATTCTTCACAGGACTCTTGGAAAGTGGCCTTCCAGTATAGGATGGGAAATATTCGCAAATCTATGGAAAATGTGCCTGCCATACAGGATGCGAGGAAAAAATATGGCCATAAGAGACCTGCACAAAATGCAGGGCATTTCACCAAGCAGTGCCGCATGGTTAGTTTGACTCTCCCATTTCCAGTGTGTTGAAATGTCCACTTACAGGCCACAACGGCACACTCCACCACACTTCTGTGTGTTGTGCAAAAGTAATCTGGGAAATAAATTTTCAGCATGCCATCTTTTTGTTCTGCAAGTATTAGTGGGTATGAATTTCACCTGGCATGACTTACGACTAACCAGTGGTAATTATTGATCATTGCAGGCTATTCCTGCACCTGATGATGCAGACAAGGTGTCTGCGGCAGGCCATGTGGCTTTTATGAAGTCAGAAATGAAAAAACGTGTCCCAGACGCTCTAAAATTAAAAGATTCCATGCAAAAAACGCTGGCAGAAAGAAGGAACTGGATTAAAGAGAAAAATCCGACCACTGCACAGGTGCTGGAAGAGTACCCAGCGTTGGCAGTTGAGAGCATTGTGAGCAAAGCTTATTCAGTTTGCTGTTGAACTAGAAAGTGTTCTAGCTTTAAAGTCATGCTATTAACAACACATTGCATATACTTTACTTTTTCAGCTACACCTAGAGTTTGAAGAACTTACAGGCATCAACCTGGAGAAAGAGGTCCTGAAATTTGTGAACGCACATGGAGAAAAGTGCGTTCACTTGGCGAAATCATGCAGGAGCGCACGTGACCTCTTGAAAAACCTGACCAAAGAAATGGACAACTCGGAAGGAGATTCAAAGAAACGTATGTTGCAAGTTATATTTTATAGAGCTTGTGGCAAATAGCATGTAATGAGAATTGCAGAAAGGGTGAAGTGGATATGTAAATTCATTCATGACGGATTCAGAAAATAAATCGCAGCAATCAATTTTTCTGGCAATCAGCACAATACGAGTTCATTTGAGGATTACATGGAAAAGTGGTTAAGGACCCCTTTAAAGGGACTGCCAACCGATTTTTCTTTGTACGCCTGACACACGGGCAAAAGTAAAGTCCTTTGTAGTGAACCCCTTTTTCTACTCTTAAGGACTTTCTGCCGAAAGTAGTTGCGCCGATGACACACGGCAGCACGTCAACTTCTTTAGGTGGTTCCGAAGATGAACGCCACAAGAGAATGGCGCTGCTTGTTAAAGCAGCAGGATAGTCAATACCTTTAAAAAGTCCTTCATTTAATTACCTTTAGCGATTGCGGAATGTAAAACTATCGTTTTTATTGCTGATGGCTTATAATGTTGATTGTTTCACGCGCAATCCCTTCCACGATGAAGAAGCAAATGCCACTGCCGGAATCCCGCATGGCGGCGATGTGAGCATTTAAGAGTGCGGTGCAAATAAATCTTCCCAGCTTGACAAATCTCATTGCTGCTAAAAGTTAAAGCTTATATGCAAGGCAAGAAAATACTTGCGGGGTGTTGTAATATTGTGAAAAGTTTTCTCCCGTGTGCGGGTCGTGTACGCTGTCAGCGAGAGTACGCACTTTACGCTCAAAAAGTAGATCACCAATCGACCTTTCTGCAAAGGAACTTTGCCGGGAAGGAGATAATCCTTTATCGTGTGTCGCTGAGCATGAACACCTTTCCGGTAGATGTCTCCTTACCTAAAGTACTTTAGCGTGCGCGTGTCAGGGGTATTATCCAGCTCTTTATGGCCTAGAGAAAAGCTCCCTTGAAGTAGTTGTTAAACCTGCAGTGATTAATTCCAAAAGCGCATGGATATTTTGTTAGCAGAATTGTTTATCTCAAAAGCCACCAAAAAAGTACAAGTTCCTCCTGCAGCAATGCTGAGAAGTGATAGATATTTCGAAAGCCTTCCTTGAAAACTGTTCATTATGCTGAATGTTGCAAGTGAGTGCAGCTGTGTTTAACCACCAACATTTTGACCTTTCTGACCTTTTGAGTGCTGCTGCGGTTAACCACCTTAATTTTAACCTTTCCAACCTCCAAAATGCTGGTGGAATAAGCTTTCCAAATGCTTATCGTCATGGTAAATCCGTTTACCGCCTTGAGAGCCAAGCGCTCTTGGTACTTCAACTCGTCTGCAGGTGCCGCTCCCTCAACTAACTTTGATGCTGCCCGTGGCCTCTGTGATTAGCTCCTGTAACGGCGCATTGCTGAAACTAATCACAGGGGCAGTGTGCTGCTGCTTGTGAGCATCAGATCGTACATCAAGTGAAGGTGGCACCACTGTTCTGTTGACTACAATTTGCTGCATTTTACTAAAATGCTACTGCATTTTAAGTTAGAACTACTGCATTTTAAGTTAGAAAAAATTATAATAAAAATGTGTAAATATTCCAGCACTGATATAGGGACTATTCACTGTGTGGGTCATGTGATTGAGTTCACGTGCATCTTCACTTCCCTTGCTGCGTGAGGCGCCAAAAGAGATTTCAGTGAAGAAACAAAAATATAAATCCGCTTCTTATGAGAAAAACACAGCTTCTTTTAGCCAATACAATATGCAGTCTTTCCATTAGGGGGGTTATCTAAATTTGCGTTCTGTCTTTTTAAAAACAACACAATTTTCTGAAAATTGAATTAAATGTACCATGTTAGTGGATAGATTTTATATGGTTATGAAGGCTGTTATTTGTTTTCATGCTTCTTTCTTAACCCTTTCACTGCTTGGTCTATTATTTTTGTTTTTACATGTTTTGTGGACTTTCTTTTTATAGCATTACAGTAGGATGCTCTTTAGGACATGTAAAGATTTTTATTAGAGATTATCATCAAATAAAAGGTAGAACTAAGAAATTAATGATTCTAAGAAATTATAAATGCAGGCAATATTTCAGAGTGATTTATTCGGAGTTGGAATGGATCCAGAGCTCTTGAATTTCTTGTCGAATAGCGCGCATACATGGCATGCTGACTTGCCATGGCTACACTGCTGAGGCAGGCACAGAGACTTAGAACAGACGCTAAAGTGGAAGCATGTAATCCATCTGTAAAGACTTTACTACAAGTTTTAGTTGTTTATAGGTTCTCTTCCTAGACTATGGGATCACAAGGAAGAGATATTTTAATGGATTTTCGGCATGAGCACATCATGCATTTTGTTGATAGTTCCTGGCTCTGACATGTTTCGCGTGCTCATAGCTCTGCTTGTGCTGCCATGCAGGAAATGGGCATATTGTTGTCGGTGATACCATACAGTGCTACCTAGAACATTTAGTTCCAAGTCATGCAGAGGTGTTCATATACAGGGCAGCAACATATTTTTTTTATTTGAAGCACCTTTGTATGACTGCAGAAATTATGTGGACCTGATATGCTGGTACGCTTCCCTGCAAACTGCTTGCAGTTCTATCGTTTGCGTAAAGGACAGCACTTGGCTGACAAATTAGCTGTTAGAGTGTAAACGTAATGTCAGTGGTTTTTACAGAAGCAACGTGTGGGAGCCTGCTAGCTTATATTCACTAATTAAAGCTGCTCAATGTGGCAGTACAAACAGCAGCACAGTTGCGCTTGTCCTCGTCTCGCCTTTGTTGCTGTGTCTGCTTTTGTGCTGAGCAGTTTTAAAAGTTAGTTTCATGTACATTAATGGACATATTGTTTCAATGAAAAGAATGACCTGAAATAGATTCATGGATTGTACCACTGCTTTCTTAACTTCCTGCATGAAGCAGAAATGTATGTGTATCTATGACTGCATTGTATGCCTAAGGGCAGGCTTTTATTACTTATAAAAACAAAAAAAAGGTTTAAAAATTTTCATAGCATTTGCAAATGAATCAAGACATCCTCGCTTCTGCACAGTTTCATGGAGCAGTACCTGCTGAGCTGGAAGCACCAGAAAGAAAAAAAAAAGCTTAGCAACAACAAAGCATTACAAAGCACTAAACAACAAAGCACTAAAGAGAAAAATGATTTTGTCATATTAGTAAACGATAGTTTACTAATGTTTCATGATACCTAAGACGTCACGCTTTTAGTGAGAAGACACTTGGTAGGCGAGAAAATGCACAAAAAGATTATAAGGTTGGTGAGCAGTTCCTGCACCAGCTGTGAGTCAAGATTTTCATAGCAGCTGCTAAGGCTTACATAGTTTCTAATCGGTAAAAGCTATATACAGCCTGTTTCACACTTAAAGGAAAGTGTGAAACAGCCAGTACATTGTCTTCTGAGGGAGTTGGAGACTTACCGTACAAGTATCGGGAAATTTAATTCGGGCGATTTCACCAAAATATGAAAAATACACTTTGAAATCTGACATCACAGTTGAATTTTGGCAGAAAATTGTCATTGCTTTTTCATCTATTAATAAATTATGATGATGACACTAACAATGTTAGTTTACAAAATATAATTTATTGATTGAAACTAATCTACTGTTTCGCTGTAGTGTTGCCTAAAGACTCTTTGGTATTAGCCAAATTTGGAAGAATGTTAAGCAAGCAGTCCAACTGCAATCAGCTCGTCTACACCTCGGCACGACGTATGCCTTATGTCTGTGCACTTCATGTCCTAGGAAAGCAGGCTCCCTATATGCTGCTATCTGCTGCTGGAGTATAGCTATATGTCATGTGCTTGGTCACACAATGGGATTGTACGCCAAAACTCATGGATTTCCACCATTATCATACCTTCATACCAACAACATTGTGTGGGAGATGCTTCCACACAATGCAGTTTCTTGGATGTTGTTCTCAACAGATGCGTTTACGTCCAGGTGTTCTAGCACCTCATGCTTGTAATGGTGCAAGCATGCAGTGCCTACTTTTTCTCCTTGTTGTCCTTTATGCACAAGATAGAACAGCAGGGAAGGTTGCAAAATATGTTCCACTGACACACAAGCAGTTCATAGGAAAGTGATATAGCACTTCATCTGCATGTTTCTGCATTTGTGAATCATGCATGTTTTGCCAAGGCTGCTTGCTAATGGTTGTGTCGTAATGAACTTGGTTGTCAAGTTTTCATAAAATTCACCTGCTGCATTTTAACAGGATGGCGTAAAGAGCTTGTTTTGCAGAAATCCTGATTTAGGTGCCATTGGTTGTGAGCAAAAATTTGAGATAGATGTAAATAAAGAACTAATAAGAATCTTCAGTTTGAATGGGCATTGAACCCGGGACTTCAGCGTGGCAAGCAGGTTTTCTACCACTTGAAACTCGGAAAAAACTGTCATGTAGTGCAAGGATGTGTCCTGAACGCATGTAATCTTTTGTACGAGAAGCGTAGAATCGCACCAGGTGTCCAGACATGTGGATTGAGCAATGAGTGGTTGGTTTAAGGTCCACCAACAACAAAGTCTACAGGCATAATTAACCATCATTACTGGCAACGCGTGCAGCTGGCACGTGTGCATCTTGCCTTACAGACGCATATTGGATGCTTCACCAATTCGTAAAAGGAATAATTATGGTGTAGTGGGCAGCATTAGGCGTTCTAGGATAGTTTGAAATGGCCCTTTTTATGTGCAGCAAACGAGAAGCAAAGCCAGGCTATCAATTTAGAAGGTGATGTGAACAAGGCCCGATATGCTATCACCTCTGGCAAGGTTCAAGCATCCATGTGTTTTATTTTTCGTGAGCCCTCTGTCACTTGTCTTGCCATTATGCCATGACTTGTTTTCGAAGCATCAGTTTAAATTTTGCGTTTCCTTCCTTGCAGATCGCTTTGCCGTAGCCGTTTTGAATCTCCTGCCTTTTCTTGTGAAAGAGAAGCCACACTTTCTAGAGGGGCCGGTAAGAAACAACTAATTGCTTAATACTTTGCTCTCGTATGCTAAGGTGTTGTGATTGTTATTGCAGGGCGTCTACCCATCACTCTCTACCAAGGAGGACGCTGATGGGTCAGCAGTTCTGTTCGTCACATTCGAAGGAATGGAGCTGGAGGTCATGGACTTAATAGCCGGTTTTGTGCTAATTATGGAGCTGTATTGGGTGTTAAACATCAAGTACGACCCACGAAACAAGAACACTTTTGGGCTAATGGAGCACTTTTGCGGACTGCCAGCATCCAAATCGCCATCTTTGGTGATTTTGCGGACAATTTCTGCTATCCGGAAGGCTGCTACTGTATCCGAAGATCAGAAATAAAGTTTCTCCATTCTCTTAATTGTCTTTTATGCAATGCTGTACATGAACAGAAAAGTACTTCGTGAATCTTCACAGAAGCATCACGCTTTATTTTTGTGCCTATATCGACAGTTCTGATGAATATTTTTCTGGTGATGTTTATGAGCCTGAGCATGTAAAATTGTATTTTAGTAGACATGTGAAATTCTTAGAGCTGGCATGTCTGTTAGCATATGGATTCGCGTTTTCGCAAAGCTTGTTGACAGTTATTTTCACAACCCAGAAACTTAGTGTTCTGAAGTGCCTTGTGTCTGTTACTAGACAGTACTTTTAAGTACTCTTCAACGTGTTGCACGTCGTTACTTCATTAGGAATTTGGTTAGTGGCGTTTACTAAGTAGAGAGTACTTAGAACTGCCGAGACTGCAGTGCTGTTGACTGGTTACATAGTGCATCAAACAATCCATGGAAGCAGTGCCTTTAGCTGGCTTGGCAGTACTTTTAACTGCTAAGGGAACTAGTGCTTTTAACTACGGAAGTAGCGATTTTTGCTACCTTAGGAGGTAGTACCTTTAACTGGCGATGTCGTACTTTATACTACCAGACGAAGTAGTGCCTTTAACTACCGAGGTGGTAGTTTTAACTACCCATCGAGGCAGTGCTTTTAACCACTAAGCTAGTGTTTTTAACTGCCCTAGGAGGCAGTACATTTCACTAGCGAGGTCCTACTTTTCGCTACCCAACGAGGCAGTGCCTTTAACAACCGAGGTAGTAATTTCTACTACCTATCGAAGTAGTGCTTTTAACCACTAAGCTAGTATTTTTATCTACCTAGGAGGTAGTACATATCACTAGCGAGGTCGTACTCTTCACTACCCAACGAGGTAGTACATTTCACTAGCGAGGTCGTACTTTTCACTACTAAAGGAGGTAGTGCTTTTAACTACAGAAGTAGCGATTTTCACTACCCAACGAGGTAGTACATTTCACTAGCGAGGTCGTAATTTTCACTACGAAAGGAGGTAGTGCCTTCAACTACCGAGGTAGTACTTTCCACTACCCAATGAGGTAGCACTTTTAACTACCAAGCTAGTATTTTTAACTACCCTAGGAGGTAGTACATTTCACTAGTGAGGTCGTACTTTTCACTACCGAACGAGGTAGTACATTTCACTAGCGAGGTCGTACTTTTCACTACCCAACGACGTAGTGCTTTTACCTGGCCTGTTAGTATTTCGGCTAGTGTTTTTTACGACCCCATCTAGGTAGTGGTTTGCACAAGGAGCACTTTTACTACCTGCACTTACTAACTGGTTAGTGGATTCTGTGACAAGTAACGGGTTAGTAGTTACTTAGTGAATATGCTGACCTCTTTTTCTAAGAGTGTACAGTTGGTTGCTTTGAAGCACGCCCTTTTCCTTTCGCTTGTTCGAAAGTTTGCAGCACTTTAGCGATCTCAGTTGGCCTAAGCCATCCCTCGCCTTCTCTTAGTGTCACATTACTCAAGACCCTCCGTGCTAAGGCCCGATTTTATGCGATCAGCAACCATGAGTTCTGCCATCACTTCTACCGTGTCGGCCTCTCTCACTTGGAGGTAGTAGGAGAAATAAGTTTTCACGCGGGACGCGAACTGCGCCCACGTCTCTTCCTTCCGCTTTACCGCTATTTCGAACCTCTGCAGATACTCTGCCGGAGAAAGCTTCAGTTCCGTCAGTACTGCTGCTTTAACTGCCTCGTAATCTGCACTCTCTTCAGAGCTGAGCTTACGCAGTAAGGAACTCGTTCCGTTAGTGCTGGTATAACCAAATGCACGCGACTCTGATACGGTACTTGGTAAGTAGCAAATAGTTTTTCTACTTCCTCAAACCATAATGGCACATCCGCGTCACTCGGCAGGCGGAACCCTTTCAGCACTTTTGCACATTGCTGGACAGAATCGAAACACCGTCGCCCCCGATCGCCCGTCTCCGACCCAGAGTTGGACAACGTGCCATTGAGACGTTCCGCGTTCATTCTAGTTTGCAATAGCTTTTCGTACTCAATCTGGAGATTGAGCTTTTGAATTTCAAGTTCGAGCGTTCTCGTTTCACTTGAATTCGGCAAAACCTGAGATGCCAGCTGCATCGATTCTTGCCTCTGAGTAGGCACTCTCGCCTCATTTGACTGATCAGAATTTAGAATACCATGATTTGATGGCTCTCGATTCCGATCCATTGCTACCGCACTCGCACCTTCATCTCCATTAGACTCCATTGTTTCAGCACCCCCGCGTGTTCTCACCATGTGCTCTACACATAAACTGCCATGCCAACTAGAGAAAAACGCAAGAAATCCTGCTCACCCTTTCCTGTATGCGCTGTCGTTCCTGGATCTCTTCCACGGTGCCGGAGTTGGCTGCTGTGGGATCGTCTCGACGTTGCCGTTGGTGGCTGACGGATGCCTTGCCCCTCGGTCTCCTCGGCACTGGTCCAGTGTCTGGTGCTGTAGAGCTCGCCTATCCCTGTCCGACTGCGCCAGTTATGTTTTTCTTGTTCGTTTTCTCCTTGATGTGGACTGAAGTCCCGTCAAGATGATCGACGTCGATGAAGCAGGAGGCAGGTTGGAGGTAATGAACTTGAAGGTATATTGTAGCAAAATATTTACAGTCATATGTACATCTTGCCGAAGCACACTGATGATAACATATACATCAACAGCGTCTTACTCTTCTACTTAACTTTTCTTAAGTTAGAGCCTAGAACACTGTTACTACATACAACGAACCTAGTCTCACTGTTCGACCACCGAGTGGTTACGGCCCAGACAGAAGTTGCATCGTACGGAGTCTTACTGATCTATCAGTTAAGTGATTACAGCCTAGACTGAAGGGAAACGAATCCCGTCCAGTCTTTAGTACCTTGCGGTAACAAAGAAAAAGGGGAGGTGGCCACTGCTGGTCCGCCTCAACCTTCTGTCATCCAATCTGTTTATCCTCAGATTAAGCCACTCCCTAGTGGGCTGTCCCTAATCTTGACAGCAGCGTCTTTGCAGTTTAAACAGGCATTTTGGTATTCTTTCCCATCATGGCTCTCCCTCTCCTTATCCCACGCTCTCAGATATTCTCACAATCGAAATATCGGTATCGTAGCAGCCCTGCGGCATTCGGGCCATCTCGCACGCTCATCCAGTCGAACCCTGTCGTTCCAGGAAACACAGCGTGTCTTCGCCTTTCCCGCAGTTCGGACCGTGCACTGCTGCGACTCAACCCTTTGTTCCAGTCGGCGCGCCGAGAGCGCATGCCGGTCGTTAAAGAATTGGTTGGGCTAAGCGCATTGTCGCTTCGAGCGACGGCGCACTTCTCATGCATTCCTTCCTACGCGTCCGAGCTGCTCTTCCCCGAAACGGCCACTGAGAGGACAAGTACGGTCGCGCAGCCGCGACCCCCCCGAGCGACGTTCAGCGAAAGGGAAGGGTCTCGTACCAGGAACCCCTGGGGGCCAGCGTGGGAGACCAGCCGCTCAATGGGAGCAGTTTTCTTTCCATTGATAATTGCTGTCAAAGACCATGCAGAGAGAGAGCCGAGAAAGAAGCTTTGTATAGCGTACGGTGCTACGCCGTCCCTTCTGTACGATCGCCTTATGAGCGGCATCATAACAGCTGGTATAGGGGATAACTGTACAGAGCTCTTAAAGGAAATATACAGTGGAAATACAGTATGTGTGGAATGGGAAGGTGTGGCGAGTAATGGTAGAATGGAGGCCGTCGATATAGGTAAAGGGTTGAGGCAGGGATGCCCGTTGTCCCCACTATTATTCATGCTTTACATGAGGAGAATGGAGAAAGCATTGGAGATGAGCAATATTGGTTTTAAGCTGTCGTACAGACAGGCAGGTATAGTGATAGAACAAAAGCTTCCCGGGTTGTTTTATGCAGACGATATTGTGCTATTCGCAGACAGTCGAACAGATTTGCAGGGTCTGGTTAGTATATGTGGTCGGGAAAGTGAAGATTTAGGGCTAAAGTTCAGTGTGACAAAATGCGGCTGGATGATATTCAATGACAGCAACGATCAGACCATATCAATACAGGGCGAGGAGATACCCAGAGTACGAGAGTACAAATACCTCGGTATATGGATAAATGATGGGAATAGATACATGAAAGTACAAGAAAAAGCTATGATAGTTAAAGGAAAGAGGAACTCCGCAATAATGAAGCATAGAGCGCTGTGGGGTTACAACAGGTACGAGGTAATTCGAGGTTTGTGGAAAGGTGTAATGGTGCCAGCACTTACATTCGGAAACTCAGTGGTGTGCATGAGGTCAGAGGTACAATCAGGGCTGGACGTGAATCAGAGGACGGTCGGACGTCTCGCACTGGGCGCCCATGGGAAGACCACAAAGGAGGCTGTTAAGGGAGATATGGGATGGTCTGACTGAGGGAAAGGAACCTCAGAGTAAAATTAGGTACGAACAGAGATTAAGGAATATGAAAGAAAGTAGATGGGCAGCGAAAGTATTCAGGTATTTGTATAGGAAGAACGTTGATTCACAATGGAGGAAGATAACTAGGAAGCTTACCAGTAAGTATACATCCAGTAACGAAACGGATGGGACGAAAAAGAGCGTTAAGAGCATGGTCAGAGCGGCGGAGAACTCGGATTGGATAGCAAGAATGGAGAAGAAACCGGCATTGAACAACTACCGAAAAGGGAAAGACGAAATCAAGAGAGAAAAATTTTACGATAATTCAAAGGGAAGCCCTTTACTGTTTGAGGCAAGGTCCGGTTGCCTGAGAACCCGAAGTTACAGAGCGAAATTCAATAAAGAAGGGGATACATGTACGTGCTGTGGAAGAGCTAGGGAAACGACAGATCATATTTCGATTGAATGTACAGATGTCCACCCAGGTGTAGCTGTGGACACTACCCTACAGGAGGCCATGGGTTTCAGGAGTAACAGGGGAAAGCTGAACATGCCGGCGATAGATATAAGTAAAAGGCGCTTAGAGCATTGGTGGCGCAAAAGTATGGAGCAAACAAAAGCGCAAGGTAGTTCGGGTAAGATTGTTACATCACAGCAGAACGATAATAGATAAAATAAATAGACGAGGAAAAAAATTAGTTGTCAAAATATGTGTGATTCGGGAAAAGAAATGGTTGTAAACGAAAAAGAAATAAAGCTAGAGCTTGGTGGCCCGGCCACCGCCCCGTTATAAAGGGGACGCTCCTAATATCCATCCATCCATCCATCGTGCCGAACGGAAGGCAGGGAACGGCCGCCCGCCACTCCGGCCGGTCCCTTTCTCTCCTCGCGTCTCTTCGTTTTCCCTCTCGCTTGCGCAACTCCTCGGGGGGAATAGAAATACGCGAAACGGGACTCATGTAGTACGGCCGGTAGAAGGCTGTCGTCTTTCGACGGCATTTGCAGCGAAGCACGGAGATACGCGGCCAATGTTTTTTTTTTTTTTGATCCTCCGAAGCTTTGTTTTCGTTCATCACATACGTTTAGGCTCGCAGGTGTGAGCGTTTACTTTGTCAGTGCGCTGCGTGTCGTCGATATTGCGCATAACGCGGCGTCAGGACAAACAGCGCAACTGCCAACGCTGCTCCACCTTGTCCTGCATAACCCCAAGATAGTTAATTGTTGATTAGTGATTGTAGACGGGATAATCATGCTGCCGGGCTCGAACGTGACTACTATGACTCGGAAGGAAGACCTTCACAACTCGGACCCTTGCCGACAGGTTAATGTGGAATAAGGTGCGTTGACATGCGGTAAGATGGATGGATAAATTTAATGCGTCAATACACTAGTTCAGTTTTAACAGTTAAGCTGTTTAAGCTATTGGTGAAACTGGCAAATCTGCCGAAAACTCCGCTAAGTTATGTAATGCTAGCATAACACTACCACGCTGTAGTAAAGACAAAGCTCCGTAGGACGAGTTAGGTAAGGCTAAGTCTCATTCAATGGAGCCTAATTAAGATTCCTAGGAATAGTTAGGTAAGGCTAAGTCTTATTCAAGAGAGCCTAATTAGGAATAATTAATTGAGGCCTAGTTCAGACAGGACTAATCCAACTGAGCCAAACCAAGCCGAACTGAACTAATTAAACCTGAATTGAGCTATGACAAGTAAGTCACACCTAATTAAGCGGATGCTAATGATTTATAATTAATTGAGCCACGATACTAATAAACCATGCCTAATTAAGGTAAATCTAATTATGCGGAGCCTAATTTAGCTGATATGGACAAATCTAGCGTAAGCAAGCTTCTAATTAGACCTTCTTTAATTAATTAGTACTAATTAAATCACGCATAGCTAGGTTATTACTAGTTAAGGCAAACCTAAGCTAGCACTTATTAATCAAAGGTAAATTATGCTAAGACTTCAAGGTCAAGCCTCATTAAGTTGAGACTAAACATTTCAGGACTAATTAGGCTAACACTGACTAAATCAGGCCTATTTCAGGTAGTATTCATCAAGCGATATCTAATTAAGATAATATGTCAAAGAACAGCGTAACTAAGCCTGTACTAATTAGGCCATGTATAATTAAGATATGACTAATTACCGCAAGCATAATTATATTATGAGTAATGAATACCAGCGTATTAAACAATGTATCATTAGGTATAAGTTAATTAGACCGAGTCTAATTAGTGTAACACTAATTAGGTCTGGCTAATTAAGTTAAGAGTAAGTCAAGTCTCAATAAGCTCAGATTATTAAATTACGCCAAATTAAGCCAAACATTACAGATGTAATGATTTCATTCGAAACTAATTTACCTTAGTCAACCCTAATCTGCTGTAATCCTTAATTCACCCTAATCTAAGTCTAGCGTAATCCGCCCTATAATATGCCATAGTCCACCTTAATGCACCTCCGTCTGTCTTAATTCACCCTAATGCACCTTAATGAGCTCTAATCCACTCAAATACACCGTAATCAGACCTCTTCCTTTAATCTACCTTGTAGAAGAAATATTTTGGGTTCGACTCCAGCCATGTTATTGAGTACGAGTACTAGAACGTGGCGCATTGGAGTACCATAGGGAATAAACCTATCTACAATCACTGATGAATTAAAGTTTGGGATTAATTCGTGATGTATTACGGGCTGCAGGCATGCATTTGTTGGCTTCTTGGAAAACTATATTTATGGTGGCTTTTGCACCGCACCGTTCGCGTCCACGCCGAGGTAGTTTAAGGACGCCTTCCAATGGCATCTATGAGGCTTGCGCATTAACAAATATATTTTTACATATTTCCAGCAACTATTTTGCCTATAGAGGTGCTCACAACGCAAGGAAAAGTGAGCGCACGGCACGCACGGCACGCACGCGCTTACGGTTTTAAAAAAGGCGCGCTGCGAAGGGCCCGCACACAGCCGAGGCGGGCGTGTCTGCCATCGGCCAATAGCAGCGACGCTCCTTGTAAATGCTCTATGACGAAATAGAGCATATTCAAAGAGCGTGAGGAGAAGCCGCTTTTTGAGTTGAGGGCTCCTGAAGAAGTGGAAGCTTTGTGCTCCGCTTGTGAACGCTACGCTTCGCGGATGAGTACAGCATTTGGCTGAGATGTTCGTTGTAGCGTAGGCAAGCCGTAGAATATGTTTTTTCACCAAGCCCGGAGGGTGGTTCAGGACCCCTTTAAATAGTATCAAAGTATGTCACTTCCAAATATCTCTTGCTATATTCTGACCACTGAAGCCCTATGTCAACTACAGCCTCGTTTATGTATATATTAAATGTCCATTAGGCATATGCCAACATCTTCAGGTTTTGCTGAGGCTGTTACCAACTATACACATACTGTGGGTCACTGCCTACCCACACAGCATAGGTAGAAAATCATGGGCAGCCCTCATTTGTAAAGTCCTGTCTGGTAGTTTGTTTGTGGTCAGTGTCCTCTAACAACATAAAACAAGCCTATCCTTGCCTGACATGATAATTATCATTCCGGTCATTCTTAAAATTCCAACCAAGCACCGTTTTAAAATGCTTGAAGAGCAATTCATGGTTAAGGGGTCATTTATAAACAAAGGCATGCTTATAATCGTGTGATGCAACTACCATCACTCACGAAATTCTAACCAAATGCAACTTAGAACGCTTTGCACAGCTACTTGTGATTCACAAAGTGTTTATTAACACAAGGCATGTTTGTAATTTATCATGTGACTACTGTCACTCTTAAAATTCTACGTAAACGCTCCATTAGCATGCTTTTGGGGGCTATTTGTGGATGAGGGGTCTTTCATTAACATAAAATTTCTTGCGAATAAACAGACACTCGCCAAAGTTGCAACTAAAAAGAATTTATGACGTTTCGAGACCACTACGGGTCTCTTGTTCACATACAAGTGTGAGAAAATTGGGCCGTGCCTTTATATGCGTAGTAGATGGCGCAATGACCTGGTGTAAGTATCGGGTAGATTTCCACGTGTCCGATTAAGTGTGTGATGCGTCGATTGGATTGATTTGTGGGGTTTAACGTCCCAAAACCAATTCTGATTATGAGAGACGCCGTAGTGGAGGTCTCCGGAAATTTCGACCACCTGGGGTTCTTTAACATGCACTGACATCGCACAGCATACGGGCCTCAACATTTCGCCTCCATGGAAATGCAGCCGCCGCGGCCGGGATTCGATCCCGCGACCTTCTGATCTGCAGCCGAGTGCCATAACCACTAGACCACCGTGGCGGGGCGCGTCGATTGGATTAACAATGATTCCAAAAGAAGGCGGGATGACAGTGATTTTTCGGTACCGATGACAGTCGCTGAATTCCAGTCAATGTTGTGACCCGTGTTAAGATGATGTTCAGCTAATGCGTTGGCGGCAGCATGTCCTTTAGCTACGTCATTCTGGTGCTGCTTGATACGTCGCTTGAAATTGCCTGTTTCTCCTATGTATGATGCGCGGCAGTCTTGACAAGGTATCTTATATACAACTCCAGGGTAGCGTTCACGTTCCAAAGGATCTTTAACGCGGACCAGTTGGCTTCTTAATTTGTGCGAGGGCACGTGTGCGACTTGCACGTCATAGCTTTTATGAAGATTATCGCAAGGGTTTCACTTACGCCAGGAGCATATGGAATCGGTGCAGTTTTCTTCCGATCGCTTGGTTTGTTTTCAGGAGGTTCTCTGGAGCGGAGTTCCTGCTGACGTAGTAGTTGGCGAGGGTAGCCGTTGCTTGTGAGGTCTTGTTTTACTTTAGCGTATTCCTGCCTTCTCGCAGAATCGTCTGAGCAAAGACGGAGCGCACGCTTGAAGAGGGATGCCGCCACAGAGCGTTTGTGGCCTGTGGGATGCGCCGAGGCAAAGCTGAGGTACCTGCCCGAATGTGTGGGCTTTCTGTGCACGGTTGTAGAGAAACCGCCGGAAGAGCGCTGAACAAGGACGTCGAGGAAGGCAATGCGTCCGTTGCTCTCTTCGTCTACCGTGAATTCAATAGACCGTTCAATAGAGTTCAGGTGGTCCAAGAATGGTAGCACTTGAGCGTTTTGGATTACGCAGAAACAGTCGTCTACGTACCGAAGGAAAATCGATACATTGGGAGCAGGCAGAAGGTTAGCTCGAGCAAATGGGGTGTTACCATGATAGAGATTATGAAAAAACACCAACCGCGCAAATTTTCTGCGCGAGTCAAGGCTAACAAGATTTAGCTTTTTCTTGAAGGCAGTTACACTTACGTAACGAGAATACGAAGACGCGATAAACCGGGCTGCTTTATTTTGGACAGATTCGAGTAGGTTAGACAAGTAAGCGTGATGTGGGTGCCAAATGATGGAGGCATATTCCAAAGAAGGCCTAATGAGGGAATTATACGCACGAAGCCTTGTATCAGTGTTTGCGAGATGTAAGCATCGTCTAAGGTATCCTAATTTTTTGCATGCTTTAGAGGTGACGTGTTCAATGTGCCCATTCCAGCTTAAGTTTGACATAAAATATACACCAAGGTATTTAAATGAGGATACTGGGCAGATGTTAGCACCGCGTATTTTATATTGGTTAGCGTTTGGGCGAACAGTTGAAGCAAATTGCATGTGTTTAGTCTTTGAAATATTGATTTCCATTTGCCATATTCTACACCATTCTGTTAGCCTATTTAGGTCTGTCTGTAGTGAAATGACGTCATTGTTGCTGGTTATGGTTTTATAAATGACGCAGTCGTCTGCGAAAAGACGTATTTGAGATGTGATGTTAGCAGCTATGTCATTTATGTAAATTAAGAAAAGTAATGGGCCAAGGACGGAGCCCTGGGGAACTCCCGAGATGACGTCAGCATGGCTAGAAAAGCAATCTTGTAAACTGATTACCTGAATTCTGTTAGTAAGGAATTCCTCAATCCATCGTGTCGAGTTGTAGTCAAGTTGTAAGTTTCTAATTTTAAGTTTTAGGCGATTGGGAGGCACGCGGTCAAATGCTTTGGAAAAATCAATGAAGATGGCATCTATGTAAAGTTGGTTATGTATTGAAGTGTGAATATCTGTGACGAGTTCGTACAGTTGAGTTTGACATGAGCGATTTTGACGGAATCCATGTTGATTATCAAGGAGTAAGTTGTTTTGGTTGAGATAGGTTATTATGTGTGTATACAAAATACGCTCAAGTAATTTGCAACAGATGCATGTTAGAGAAATCGGTCTGTAATTAGTAGGGTCCGTGGAGTCACCTGACTTACAAATAGGAATTACTAAGGCAGATTTTCAATCTTCCGGTATACAACCTGTATCCAGCGACTGTTGAAATATTAACGATAGCAAAAAAGACGAGTAATGGGACGTAAATTTTAGAAGTTTGGCACTTATACCCTCCGGACCGGGGCTGGTTTTTTGAGGAAGCCTGTCGATGGCACGAGATATGCCATTTTCTGATATCACGATGGGCGAAAAAGGGTACTGGATGGGTGGTTGATGAGTTATATGAGCATCATGAAGTGTTTGTTCCTTAGTAAAGACATCGGAAAAACATTTTCTAAATTTGTTAGCGCTATCCATAGTGCTCAGAGCCGTGCCATTTTCAGAAAGTGAGGGAGCTGCATGATTAGGTTTTGGGTTTACTACTTGCCAAAACTTTTTTGGGTCATTTTTCAGCATATTTGGTAGGGTACAGTTGAAAAATTTGTTTTTGGCATTAGCAATAGCAGTTTCTGTAAGACGTGATATTTTCTTGTAGATTTCTCAATCTTCTTGAGTATTTGTCCGGGAAAACTTTCTGAAAGCTCTTTTTTTCTTGTTTGTGCATTTTTTTACATCGTGGTTAAACCATGGATCGTTCGGTCTTGAGGTGATGGTTATTTTGGGTATACAGATAGCTTCGACTTCCTTGAGTTTGTCTCGAAACAAACACCAGTTGTCATTTGCAGATCTATTTTGAAATTCATTTGAAAAGTCTGCGGCAAATGGTGCTAAAATGGCAATCATTTTTTCAGTATTAGCGCGTGCGTAGCTGAGAATACACTTCTTTATTTTCTTTTGCACGGTGGATTTCAGTGCAAACGAGCAGTGCACGACATTGTGATCGCTTATTGGATCAAGTACTCGAGTTTCAGCAAAGTCTGGATGATTTGTCAAGATAAAGTCTAGTATATGATTGCCTCGTGTTGGTTTTTCTACTACTTGAGATAAATGGTGAAAATGTAGCGTTTGCAAAAAGTGAAGACATTCGGATCTATTGCTGTTTTCTTTCAAAGAAGAGTTTGACCAGTCGATATAAGGGTAGTTGAAGTCTCCCCCTACTATCAAGATGCATTTCGGATACTGGGAAAAAATTTGTTCAATGGCAGCATTAAATAAGTGTACAAAGTCTGACCGATTGTCAGGCGGGCGATAGCACGCAGCAATGACACATTGCGCATGTCCAATAGGCGCGGCAATCACGACTAGTTCAAGGGGAGTATCGACTATCAAGAGGGACGGTTTATAGTCTTCTCTGATAGCAATGATAACTCCGCCTCCTCGAGAATTTTCCCTGTCTTTGCGAAATATCATAAAAGATGGGTGCAGAGCAAGTTCACTGTTCGTGACGTCACTGGAAAGCCAAGTTTCAGTACCGATTAGTACATCAGCAGAGCAAGTATGCATCAATGTTTTTAAACTGTCTAGTTTGTGATACAGGCTACGGAAATTGGCCAAGAGTAGCGACACTGTATTTGAAGGTGGAACCTGGGTTTTTCTGCCAGTTTCTGTCAAGTACGTGTTGTCTGGTTGCGTGTAGGAATTTCTACGACGTTATTAATGACAGAGTCATACCGATAGATGGAGCCTTTGAAGTGCAGAGAGTTATAACGTATAGAAAATGGTTCGGTTCCTTCACGATTGCTCCTGGCATATTGGGTGAAAAATCTTCTTCTATCCATACTTTAGGGAAGTCGATCGCGTATTCGTGTGATTTGCAAGGTAATCATGCATGGCTTCTAAATATTCGGGCGAAACATTAGGGACTCTGTACATGCCAACTAGAAGTATACTTTTGCCAAGAAATTTAATTTTACACCACACGCTTTCATGGTTACCAATGCCGTCCAAAATAGTAAATGCAATATTGTTTTTAATGGCGATTCCCTATCTTTACGAATAAGCTTGTAAGTAGAAGGCACGACTTCTGAATCCTGCACATCTGCATGTAGCCATGTCTCGGTGATTACTAAGACATGTGGATGATAACAGGAAATTACATCTTCGAGGGAACCGGCTTTATTTACAACACTGCGCGCATTCAATGAAACAACTCTGAGAACTTTGCTGACAGACAGTCATTTCCTATTGTGATTTCGCTTGTTCTCACGGGTAGATGCAGAACGACCAGAACATTGGCGGGCCTGCCCGTTACGTCGTGTGACTTCCACCCTTTGGTTTAGAAGTTCGTCCCAGACATAAACCTTATCGTCCACTTTCAGTTTATCGAAAGAGAGTGAAACCTTTGCTCCGTTGGCTTTTTCCGTTGTTGCTGAACGCCACAGTCTGCCGCGTAAGTCACGAACCCTTCTTGAGAAATCTTCCGAAATGGAAATCTGCGTTCCTTTTAGTTTAGAGCAACATGACATTATTGTAGCCTTCTCAGAAAAGTCAAAGAGCCTCAGCATAATTGGTCGGTGTTTCCCAGCGCACTTAAAGCCAACTCGGTGGATGCGCTCAATCGAATTCCCTTCAACGCCTAGTAAATCCTTCAATACTTCTTGTTTAACTCTCTCTTGCAGAGATTTGTTATCCTCTTTCGGTTCTTCACATAAGCCGTAAATGATCACGTTATTTCTTCGACATCGGTTTTCAAGGTCATCAACCTTAGCTGAAAGCTCATGCACTAGTTCCTTCGTCCCTTTGCAGATCACTTCGTGCTCGGCCAGCTTCTCCTCACATTTTTGTACCCGGCCAAGCTCTTTTTCAATTGATGCTATCCTTTCTTGCACGCCGCCTATAGTTATTTCCACTTGTTTCAGGTTGGAGGAGAGCATGGTGAGCGCATTATTGGTTTTTGTTTGCTCTTTTAGCATTTTTCTGAGAAGCTGGCTGTTCACGGTAGCCTCAGACTCCGAGTCCGAGGAAGGGCCGGGGTTAAGCTCTACGTCTCCTGATGTTAACAAAATAAGTCTAATAACAAGCAAACAATCGCACAGCGAAACAAACACTGTGGGCTTGGCAGCACTATTAAGGTAAGCGAATCGTCCCGAATAGAATGGAGAGAATATTTGCCACCAACCTGGACAAAAAAATCACAGCATATTCACGGGGTGAATGATGAGTGGGGCGAAGCTCCGGAAGGAATCATCGGTAAACCGTGAAACTCTTCCGTGCAATTCGCCCCACAATTAAAAGTGAAACACTTGAGTAAATGTCATCAAACTATTATAACATCGCGCATCTTTCATCATCAACTACAAGTACCGCCATCTAGTTTTATAACATCTCGCGCATGCTACGAATCCTCACGGTTCAACTATGCACAATGCACAAGTGAAATCTCCCACCGGCACTTCATTGCAAGTCAAGATGCAGTGCATATATATATATATATATATATATATATATATATATATATATATATATATATATATATATATTGTGGGCTCAGGGCCGTGGCTTCTGAGCCTCTGGCACTGGCCAGCTGAGGCTCCCAGAGATGGGCACACGAGCCATTGGAACAACGTAGTTTACTCGTTGCAAGCCCAGCGCCGACTGCCCAGATCCGCTCCACGCGCTCCGCCCCAAGCCGGCGGTACGTGCCACGAACTAGCGTATTTTATGATGATGATTGGCGGCGGAGGCAAGCAGCCTAATTCCCCACAATATAATATGGGTTGCCGGTGAACGCTTCTCCAACGCGAGCAGTCGGTATTTCTCAGTCAAGAAACTCGCTAGGAGACGCTGCCTGCGCCAACGTTGTCTCTCGCGGGCGAGCGCGTGCCGGGAGCCACGCGCTCGCCCTCGGCGCGTGCGTGCCTCCCGGCAGGCACGCGCCGGTGACTACCTACTACTACTACTACTACTACATACATCGGGGACGCACGACCCACGCCTTAAGGAGCTTCGCCCCTAAAAAGCAGAAATGCATGAGCGTCCGTCCGATCTCGACATCTAATCAGCGTCTTGCAGATTTGGGAATGACCAACACGTACAGGGAACTTAAAGAGGCCCATCTTAACAACCAGTACCTGCGACTTAGTAAGTCGCGGGCAGGGAGATGTCTCTTACACCGTCTGCATGTCTCTTACACCTATCACGCAGAAGAGCGGACCACGATCCCAGAGGACTGGCGTGGTGCATTGGTTATCCAACCACTGCCCCAAAACATGGCTAGGGGGACACACGAAGGCAGGCGCACTGCGCGGGTTGCGGCCCTGCAGGGACGTTATGGGTCCCGTCCTGGAGTCTTCTACACGGATGCGTCTGGCCCTCACCACGGGGGATGGTACACGGCAGCCGTAGTCCACCAAGACGTACCCGTTCAAGGGCTCACTTTTCGAGCACCAAACATCACTCACGCGGAGGAAGTCGCCATAGCTCTCGCCGCAGCGGACCCCGCATCTCGGATCATTATTACCGATTCGCGGAGTGCGTGCCAAAATCTCATAAAAGGTCGCATCACTAATCGCGCTGCTCAAATCCTCAAGCGCTGTTATTATCTGAACCGCCCCTCTACACGCGCCGTTATCTGGACTCCGGCCCACGCAGGGCTAGGTGGTAACGAGGCTGCCGATGCCTCGGCCCGCGCGCTTCATCCCCGGGACCCGCCTTGCCCTCCATCGCCTGATGATCCAGAGCCTAAACCGGCAACATCATTTCGTGAAATCGCAGCTATATATAAATCGAACAGGCTCCGATTTCCGCCTCCGGCACCAGGCCTGACTAAAGCTGACGAGCGCTGGCTCTTACGGCTCTACACCAACACAGTATTGTGCCCGGCGATACTCAAGCACTTCAATTCGGCCTTCTCTGGGGAATGCCCGCACTGTGATTATCCGCTTGCGGATCTTTTCCACATGGTGTGGGCATGTCCATCTAACCCGGCAGTCCCCCCAATCACCTCCCCTTCACCCCCTACCCGAGAGAGCTGGGAGGCTGCCCTGCTCGGCTGCTCCACCTTGAAGGACCAAAAGGCCCTCGTGGCCAGGGCGCGTGCCGCCGCGGCAGCCACAGGGGTCCCGGACTAGGGACCCCTCCTAGAGGTTGTACAGGGTCGGCCATTAAGGCCGCCCCTATCTCTCTCTGTAAATACTATCAATAAATGTTTTTTCACCACCACACCACCACCACCGTCCGATCATAGTGCCGCCAAGCCCACTGAAAGGTTGCTGACAATGTGTCGTGGTTTTATAGTCGAGCTGGTAAGTGTCCGTTGACGTCACACTGCGGGCGTGATGGCGTTGAAGCAGCATCTGAGGCGTAGCTTTCCATGACGGTGCTCCATCGAGATGACGCCCCTGCGCAGGCGTGATGGTGCTGGCTTGCTCTGAAAGAATCTTCGGAGATCCGCGCCGACACCTGCCCGGAACAGGGCAATCTGGACAAAAAAGCAGAAATGCATGAGCGTCCGTCCGATCATAGTGCCGCCAAGCCCACTGAAAGGCTGCTGACAATGTGTCGTGCTTTTTTAGTCGAGCTGGTAAGTGTCCGTTGACGTCACACTGCGGGCGTTATGGCGTTGAAGCAGCATCTGAGGCGTAGCTTTCCATGACGGTGCTCCATCGAGATGACGCCCCTGCGCAGGCGTGATGGTGCTGGCTTGCTGTGAAAGAATCTTCGGAGATCCGCGCCGACACCTGCCCGGAACAGGGCAATCTGGACAAAAAAGCAGAAATGCATGAGCGTCCGTCCGATCATAGGGCCGCCAAGCCCACTGAAAGGCTGCTGACAATGTGTCGTGGTTTTTTAGTCGAGCTGGTAAGTGTCCGTTGACGTCACACTGCGGGCGTGATGGCGTTGAAGCAGCATCTGAGGCGTAGCTTTCCATGACGGTGCTCCATCGAAATGACGTCCCTGCGCAGGCGTGATGGTGCTGGCTTGCTGTGAAAGAATCTTCGGAGATCCGCGCCGACACCTGCCCAGAACAGGGCAATCTGGACAAAAAAGCAGAAATGCATGAGCGTCCGTCCGATCATAGTGCCGCCAAGCCCACTGAAAGGCTGCTGACAATGTGTCGTGGTTTTTTAGTCGAGCTGGTAAGTGTCCGTTGACGTCACACTGCGGGCGTGATGGCGTTGAAGCAATCTGAGGCGTAGCTTTCCATGACGGTGCTCCATCGAGATGACGCCCCTGCGCCGGCGTGATGGTGCTGGCTTGCTGTGAAAGAATCTTCGGAGATCCCGCGCCGACACCTGCCCGGAACAGGGCAATCTGGACAAAAAAGCAGAAATGCATGAGCGTCCGTCCGATCATAGTGCCGCCAAGCCCACTTTCGTGTACGTTCGAGCTTGAATTCTAAACACAGCAACGACACCGGTAGCAGGTGATCGCAGCCGTAAGCGATGGTCCGTTGTTGCTGGCTTGACACTACACCTAAACGATTTGTCTCGAATCAACAAATGTTTGAGTGTCGTAGAGTGCGCAATACACTCATGTTCGTGGCAAGATATCACCGGAAAGTGCTGGCGAGGGCGCGGTCCACCTTTGGCAGCGATGGTGGTAGGTGCCGATGTTGAAAACAAACATGCAGCGGTTCAACATTCTTTCGTAAGCACCACACACGGTCACGACCAGGGGCGTTGTTATAACGTTTACGTTGCGACGTAAACAAAGAAACATCAACACCCGTCACCCGAGTTTCTCAACTGTGCCCCTTCGGGCGAAGTCGACGGGCCGCGCCAGAGGCCTTCGCTAGTTACTGACATCGCTCACAATTGAATTAGCCACAGGTGACGGTCCAGACTTCGAAATTCGAAAGCATGTCTCCACTCGTTTCAAGCACAAGTAAACACAGACACAAGCACAGGCGCAGCAGCAGTCTCCAGTACGATGTCGACAATGTTTTGACTCAGCAGCGATCGCACTCACGCCGGCGGAAGGTCAGCTCGAACTGTTGGCAAAATCACGGTGGGCACGATATCATACCACCCTGCGACACTCGCGGTCCTTGATCGCATCGCTGTGGGCTACGGTTGACGACGCATTAATTCCGAAACGCTTCCGCGCTTCCCCAGAACTCCGTCGTGTCTTCGCGGCTGCACCGCGGCGGCCGCCATGCTAGGCCTAGCCGTGGGAGGTTCCGCGGCCTCTGATTGGTTGGCGCGTGGCGGGCGCGTCGACGCGAGCCGTGCGCGAGGCGAAAATATCTGACATTGCTAGATACCCTCGCGTCGACGCGTCTCGGTCCGTCAGCCCCCTCCGAGGGTGACGCGTGGCGACGCATTTGACGCTTTTGACGCGTAGGCGCGTGCTGACGCGTGCCTGTGGTTGGGCCTTAAGAAAGAGCGTCTCCATAGCCAACGCGCGCCTTTCGCTCTTTCTGTGTCTCTCTCTCACACACACAAGACAGCAGAGGCACGCGCCGGGAGAGAGAGAGAGGCACGCGCCGGGAAGCACGCGCCGAGTGCGAGCGCGTGCCTCCCGGCACGCGGGTTACGCCTGACTGACGCGTGACAAGGTTAGCGTAAGAGGAGCTTCGCCCCTAAAAAAAAATGCTGGAGTGGCAGCGCCCGCTGAACCTTACCGCGACAAGTGAAGCCGGCGTTTGCCCTTAGTTCAGCCCTAAAAGCTTGCCTAAGTGTCCAGAAACCAGTATCAGCTCAAGCGTTCTTGTTCTGCTAATGTACAGCCTAGGCTGATTGTAATGTAAAAGCGCGGTGTTTTGATTTAATAGACTCTCATTGAACAAATATCAATGCCGCGATATTGCACACAAATTTTCTCGACGTTCATGTTTCATCCAAAAACCCGTAACACAAACAGTCACATCAAGGATTGTCTGTCTAGCAAACTTGATCACTTTGAAGGCGTTAGAAGCGTGAGGAAAACGCTTTTACTTTTGTGCTATTTGAATGCTGTTAATCGATGCCCTGAGTAAGATGGCGGCCGCCGGCTTCACCTTTAGGACAAAATCGCCACTCCACAATTTTTTAAACCTCCTTGGGAAACATGCACCACGATGACACTAAATACCCAACATTAACGAAAGACTGTCCGTTTCTAACGATGATGATGGTGATGATGATGCGTTTGTGCTAGCGCGTTACGGCGCGTGTGGTGGTGGTGGTAGTGATTATGGTAAGAAAAAAATTCACAGCATATCCACGGGGTGAATGATGATGAGTGGGCGAAGCTCCGGAGTGAATCACCGGTAAACCGTTAATCTTCCGTGTAATTCGCCCAGTCGATCATCATGTAAAGACGTGAGAAACACTCTATTCGAACGCTGGGATCTCGCGTTTAAGGGGACGCTAGCACAAACGCGTTAGAAACATGCAGTACACTCTAGTAAGGGGGGAGAGGCCACAGCGTCTTACGCAGCCCCTTACACAGGCCGGAACGCGCACCGCGTTTGCCGACGCCATCACATGACTTCTGAAAGAGTATAAGGCGGAGAGGCCACAGCGTCTTACACCAGATTCTTACACGCGCCGTAACGCGCTAGCACAAACCCATCATCGTTAGAAACGGACAGTCTTTCGCTCTCTCTCTCTCTCTTTCTGTCTCTCTCACACAAGACAGCAGATGGAAGAGTGAGAGAGCTCGCGCGCCGGGAGGAACGCGCCGAGGGCGAGCGCGAGCCTCCCGGCGCGCGAGCTATCGAGCGCAATCCTAGAACGAGGTGGTTACGACTACAAGGGACGCACGACCCACGCCATAAGGAGCTTCGCCCCTAAAAGACGCTTATTTCTGCAGCCCAAACTGGGAGCACGGCGCAGCGTCTTGGGGAGGGGGTAATGGGAAATAAAGAGGACAAAAAAGAGGGTTCGCTCAGCACTACAGAAGTAAGCCGGCGGAAAGGGGAGGCGCGGGAGGGCAACCCGGGCTCAGCGGTAGGCTGCCATGCCCGTCTCATCTATGAAGTCCACCAGAGTCTGCAGCGCTGGTAGATGGGGGCGAGTCGGGAACAGCAAGTGGTGGAGTTTGGTGGCTGGAAGTCCCTGCCTCCGGTAGGCTGTGATGACCCTCGAACGTTCCTGTGCAAGTCCGGGACAGGCACAGAGGAGGTGTTCGAGAGTCTCAGGATCCCCGCAGCGGCTACAGGCTGGAGAGGCGCAGAGGCCCTTGGCGTGTCGGCGGGCTACTGTCCAGATGCAACGCGTGTAAGAAGCTGGTGTAAGACGCTGTGGCCTCTCCGCCTTATACTCTTTCAGCAGTCATGTGATGGCGTCGGCAAACGCGGTGCGCGTTCCGGCCAGTGTAAGGGGCTGCGTAAGACGCTGTGGCCTCTCCACCTTACTGGAGTGTACTGCACGTTTCTAACGCGTTTGTTAGCGTCCCCTTAAATGCGAGATCCCAGCGTTCGAATACAGTGTTTCTCACGTCTTTACATGACGATCGACTGGGCGAATTACACGGAAGATTTACGGTTTAGCGATGATTCACTCCGGAGCTTCGCCCACTCATCATCATTCACCCCGTGAATATGCTGTGATTTTTTTCAAGATTAAGACACATCTGCCAACTTTCACACCATGACACAACCTTCTCAAAAGCTTGATTTAGGAGCAGCTGGTCAGTTATGTTTTTAACCTCGCGGTACAGAGTGCAGTCGTCGGCGTAAAGTTTAATTTTTACCGGGATGCCAACAGCTATATCATTTAGAAAAATAAGGAAGAAAAGTTGTCCGAATACCGAACCCTGTAGGACACCAGCTGATACTGAGACTCTACCCGAGCAATGTTGGTTGAAGAAAACAATTTGTTGGCGACCAGTTATATATGATGAAATCCTGGATCCAGGATGGATCCAGGGTTTTGAAGTACTGAATTTAATTTACAAAGCAGTTTATTATGAGAAACCTTTTCAAAGGCTTTGCGAAAGTCCAGAAAAATAGCGTCAGTTTGATTACCATTATTAATGGATACTGCAAATCGTGCATGGTTTCTACTAATTGAGTTTGTGTAGAAAAGCCCCTGCGAAAACCATGTCGTCCTTTGGCGAAAAAGTTTTGTTCCTCGAGAAATTCTCTCGAGACATCCGAAGGTCGTGGGTTCGGGTCCCACCGAGGGCAGGTTTGTCTTTTCGTCCACTTTAATTCCTTTCTACTTTCTCCACAATTACAATACCACAAGTAACTTCCCCTATGTTTTCCTAGGCTTCATTGTCTGTTTGCTCATTAAGTTGTTTCTAACAAATAAAGAACGAGCCCTTGACCCCTTCCCTTTCGTTATTTCATAGCTTGGGCCTCGTTGCGGCAGACTTGGTGCCTTAGGTAGCATGCGAGGGCTTATTGGGCAGCAGCCATCTCGTCTAAGTTCACGTTCTACGTGACGCCTCCTGGCAAGAAAGTGTGTTCTACACACGCCGCCTTGGCCTCGAGTGGCGCTGCCTAACACTCCCAGGATAATACCTACATAAATACACAATAAAGTGGACGGGGGGACGACCGCCCTTGTAGCTCAGTTGGTAGAGCATCGGACGCGACATCCGAAGGTCGTGGGTTCGGGTCCCACCGAGGGCAGGTTTGTCTTTTCGTCCACTTTAATTCCTTTCTACTTTCTCCACAATTACAATACCACAAGTAACTTCCCCTATGTTTTCCTAGGCTTCATTGTCTGTTTGCTCATTAAGTTGTTTCTAACAAATAAAGAACGAGCCCTTGACCCCTTCCCTTTCGTTATGAAATGTGTTTATGTATTATATGTTCCATCAGTTTACAAGCCGTTGAGATTAATGATATGGGACGGTAGTTTTTAACGGAACATTTGCTCCGACTTTTGTGTAGCGGTATAATCTTCGCTATTTTCCAATCTTTAGCAACCTCGCCCTCCTGCAATGGTTTCAAAAACACTACGTGAAGGTACTTAGCCATCCACTCCGCATACCGCTTTAAAAATTCGTTTGGGATGTCATCGGGACCGCACGACTTCTTAATATCTATATATAAGAGCAAGTTGAGTATTCCCTATTCGCTAATGACGATGTCTGGTATTGGAGAAAAGGAAAGACTGAAATCGGGCAATAAATTATTATCTTTGGTGAAAACAGATTGAAAATGAGTATTGAATGCGTTCGCAATCATTGAGATGTTGTGAGTAGTGGAGCCGTCAATTTCAAAAGCTGTGGAAGAACGTGACGAAGGAGAAATTAATGGCCAGAATTTTTCTGGGGATGTCGAGATAAAGCGCGGTAGTAGTACACTATGGTAATTTTGCTTATCCTTCGAAACTTCACCTTGAAGTTTAACGGTTAAAAGAGATATTGCTTGTCTTTGACAATCTGTTGAAGAGCCCTTCTTCTTTAATCTTTTAAGTTTTCTTTTGAGCTGTATAGTGTAAGCCGAGTAATCCAGGCATTTTTATTTTTTGGTTTCTTGACAATACCTGGCACAAAACGGTCCATGCATTCCATAATAATGCTTTTCAAGTGGTCCCATGGATTGTTTATGCTAGCATCACTGCTTGCAAACGTGTCAAAATGAAAAGACAACATATCTATTATGGAAACATCATCTACCCTGGAAAAGTTTGGAAAATGACGAATTGTTCGATGTGCGTTCATAGATACACCGGTGAGTGTTAGTAATATCATTTCATGATCAGAAATTCCTGGATGAATTTCACATGTAGCACAAGATGCAGGAAAGCCACGAATGAAAAACAGGACAAGTATAGATCTAGTTTGGCCTTGTATTCTAGTGAAGTCATCAACGATTTGTAATAAATCGAAAGCAAATACCAAGTCGATAACTGCTTTATTCTTTATTCATGAGATACCCCGCAGCGCCCGAAGGCGTTATAGCGGGGGGGGGGGGGGGTTACATCAATAAATGACGTACATCTTCGTTCGCCCACATAATACAACTTTGTACATACATCAATAACTGAAATACATCTTTGTTCACACACATAATACAATTTTGCTCACACATAAGTACATCTTCGTTCAGGTTACAACACGAGATTATAGCATTGAATAGAATACATCTTCGTTCACACTATGTACTTGCTTTTCAGTTAGCTTATTCCACTGTTTAATTGTTTGGGGAAAAAATGAATTGGTATACATGTTCGTTTTAGCTTGGTATTCCAGGATTTTACAACTATGATCAAAACGTTTTGATATGTAATGAGGTTTGTGTAGGTAAGTTTCTCGGTTAATTCCAGTTTTGTTATTGTAAATCAAATAAAGAAACTTCAATCTCTGTTTACGGCGACGGTCAGAAAGACACTCCCATCCTAGTTCAGCCTTCATTGTAGTGCAGCTCTTTCTCCTTCCGTACCGTCCCAATACGAATCTGGCCGCGCGATTTTGAATTTGTTCAAGAGCAGCAATGAAGGTTACCTCGGCGGGGTCCCACACGACACAACCATATTCCAAGATAGGTCTGATACAAGTAGTGTATGCCATGCATTTTAAATTCACATGTGAACATCGCAGATTTCTTTGAATAAAATTTAAAGCCTTACCAGCTTTCGCTATGAGAGTGTCCACCTGAGGCCTCCATGAACATTCAGATGATAGCAGCACACCTAGATACTTATATGTACTATCTTGTTTTAACTGTACATTGTTCAGGTGGTACCGTGACTGAAATGGTTCCATCTTTTTAGTAAATGATATATGTACACACTTTGTTATATTCAAATTCATTTTCCATTTGGTACACCAGCTATGAATGAGTGATAAGTCCTTCTGAAGTTCTGATGCATCATTGGGATCGAAAATTTTTCTGTACACAACACAGTCATCCGCAAACAACCGTATAGAAGATGAAATTCCTGCAGAGATATCTGCATATTCAGAGCATTTTCCATTTAATACCACTGTTTGTCTTCTTTGAGAAAGATAGCTTTCGATCCATTTTAAAACAGTCTTATCAATGTTCAGGGTGGCAAGTTTAAACAGTAAAAGTGAATGTGACACCGTATCGAAGGCTTTCCGAAAATCCAGGAATACACCGTCAACTTGTCCTACAGTATCTACACCCGATATTACATCGTGATAAAATTCTACCAATTGTGTTGTGCAAGACAGCCCTCTGCGAAATCCGTGCTGCTCGTTGATTAGAACCTTATGCTTGTTTAAATGATTTATTATTTCTTTGTATAAAATATGTTCGAGTATTTTACATGGAATAGACGTAAGAGATATTGGTCTGTAGTTACCAACGTCTTTTTTGGAACCACCTTTATGTATCGGTACCACGTGCGCAATTTTCCAGTCATGTGGTAGGGTACCTGTCACTAAAGATTTTTCAAAGATTGCAAAAAGGTACATAGAAATTGGCCCCGCACAACGCTTGAGTACACGCGGAGAAATTCCATCTGGGCCGCTAGATTTGCTCTCATCTATGTCCTTCAATAATTTTTCAATTCCGTTAACACTAAGCTCAACCGGAAGCATAGGCGCAATGCTTATACCAGTTGGTTGATAATCACAGCTGTGTTTGGGTAAGAATACCGAGTGGAAAAATTTGTTTAGGCATGCAGATTTATCCCCGTCATCCGTAATTAACTTGCCATTATAATTTAACTCCTGTATTCCAAAGGAATCTGAGCCACGCTGTTTTAAGTACTTCCAAAACATTTTAGGATTTGATTTCATTTTGTTACTCAGCTCAGTGAAGTAATCATCTTTAGCTTTTTCTGTCTGTAGTTTATATTCGTGGGTAATCGACCTCAGTTTTTCAAAGTGAGTGACTGATTTGCTTTTCTTGAATGCGCGAAACGCCCTCTTCCTTTTGTTGATAAGTTTTAATATATGTGCTGTTACCCATGGTTGTTTGTGCTTTTTTAACTGTGAAGAATCAACACTTGGGATATGTGTATTTGTTAACTCAGATAACAAAGTCTTAAATTTGTTCCACATATTATGCACATTACCCTCCTCAAACAGGCACCCGAAAACAGGGAACGAGTTACGAAGTTTTTCAGAAATAGCATTGTAGTCTCCCTTCTCGTAAAAGTAGATCCTTCTACTCGTAGGTAACTTCGCACACACTTTTTCCCTTCGGATACAAGCAACAACAGCAAGATGGTCACTAATTCCTGGAATCACAGTCACGTTACTTACAAAATTTGGTGCGTTACAAAAGAACAAGTCTAACACAGCGTCATTGCGAGTAGGGGCGGTAACGTACTGCGTCAAACCAAACGTGTCGACGATATTTTTCATCGCAAGGTTGTTGCGCCCGCTCAAACTTATACACGAATCATTACCCCAAGATAAGCCAGGCAGATTAAAATCACCCCCGAGGAGTATCGTCTGAGCTGACGCTTCGGAAATAATGTCATATAATGTTCGCATTATGGTGATATCTGAGCTCGGCGAGCGATAAACCACTCCGACCAAGAACACGAAGTTATCCGGCAGGATTATCTTGCACCATACGGACTCCAGTGCGTCGCACTTATAATCAAGTTCCATTGACTGTAAGGAAGAGTGGACAAGCAAGAAGACGCCACCGCCTGCTGTAGGCCTATCTTTGCGATAGACGACGTAATTTTGCGGAAACACCTCACTATCAGCAATCGAGGGCTTTAACCAAGATTCTGTGCCAAGGACTATGTCAGCGTTGACACTTTCAAGTAAGCCCGAGAGCTCAGCGGCTTTATTAACTACGCTTCGGCAGTTCACGATGACTGCAACAAGTTCTTGACATTGGTATTTCTCTTTTTTTCTAGTTTGTCATTGCCTGCGTACTGGGACGACCTCTTCTTTTTCTTCATCCCACCTGAAAGCCCTGCCGTTAATGATCACCTACTTTGTCGTTTTGTTTCTTGACAGTGATCAAGTTCCAATCAATGTTTGGTGCGTCACCAGCCAAAATAACTCGATTTTGTTGTTTTACGTGAATGGTCATATATTTTTGTAATTCAATGAGATCGATGGGTTCCGAGGAGGGTGGCCTGTAAACAACGCCAATAACGTACTTCACATTTCCGTGATAAGTTTTGCAAAAGAGAGCTTCGACGTTAGGTACATCTTGTTGTTGTTGTTTTGTGGGGTTTAACGTCCCAAAACCAGCTCTGATTATGAGAGACACCGTAGTGGAGGGCCCCGGAAATTTTTGATCACCTGGGGTTCTTTAACGTGCACTGACACCGCACAGCACACGGGCCTCAACATTTCGCCTCCATTGAAATGCAGCCGCCGCAGCCGGGATTCGATCCTGCGACCCTCGGATCAGCAGCCGAGTACCATAGCCACTAGACCACCGTGGCGAGGCGAGGCGAGGCGAGGCGACATCAGGCATTGTAATAATGCTCAAGGAATTTTTGAAGAGAATGCCAACTCCTCCTCCTCTTGCTCTGGGATCCTTCCTGAACACATTGAAACCAGCTGGTGCAAATTCGCTATCGAAGATCGAGTCATTTATCCAAGTTTCAGTTAATAGAATAATACTCGGATCATGTGCAAGTATATACGTTCCAGCTCAGCAGCTTTGTTTAATATACTTCTGCAGTTCATGTTTAAAATTCGGATGGATTGGCAAGGGCGCGTCACTGGTCATTTACGAGGTGCTTTATTTAGTTGGCAGCGCTCATTTCTCTCGGGATTCCACGTGTAATGAGTACCATTGACACAAAGTTTGTCATGAACGAGTTTAACTTTAGCACCTCTTGCTCTATCTTCCGTTGCACTTTCCCATAGACGTTTTCGCGCCTCTCGCACACGCTTAGAGAAATCCTGAGAAAGAGAGAGGGATGTGCCTTTTAGTTTATAGGATTTTCTGAGAATGGTTTCCGTTTCGCGATAATTCAGGAATTTGAGGATTATAGGGCGAGTTTTTTCACCTTTAAAGCCTAGCCTAGAATTCTTTCTATAGCTGCAGTTGGTACTTGCAATTTTTCCAAGAAGATACCTTCTACAACTTTCTTTTCTATAGCTCCTCAGTAGATTCCGCCGAAGTCTCATCCAAGCCATACATTATTAAGTTGTTTCTTCGGCTTTTGTTCTCCAGGTCATCTATTTTTTCATTGACTGAGTCTAATGCAGCACTTTGATGTGAAATAACCTGCTCCATGTCATTTACTTGAGTTGTTAATTTCTTGAGGCTTGAAATCTGCTGTTCTAACCCGTTAAGCCTTTCAGCTATCCAGCTTCTTTTAGTTGACTTGGATGTTTCCTACGGTAGCACTAATTTTATTTTGGCCGGCTAATAGCTGCGTCAGCAGATCTTTTTCAGACGGACCGGGATTCGACTCAATGTCACCACATACCAGCAAGTCTGTGATAACAGAAGAAAGACGCGTAAAAATAAGTTTAGAAAAATGTGGGCAGGGCAGCAGCAATAGGAACCGGTCATCACTGCGGTAAGAGTAGGCTAATGAGTAATCACCAACCTGTATTATAAAGCAGAAAGGGTTGCTGCGCATTCCGTCCGGCTTGCTGCTGCCTGGCCACTGGTGAACAGTGGTGGTGCGAGGCTTTTTATAACAGCTTGAGCGTCCACGTGACATGACGTGGCTGAAGTCCGATGCCAGACAGGTAACGTGACAAAGGGGAGTGGCACCACGTCGTCGATGCAGCCATCCGCACGTGTCGCGCACTCTGGTTCATGAGCGCGTCTCCATTCCCTGCTTGTCACAGCAGCTGAAGCATGGTCGATGGTTGAGTGCTGCCCTCCGAGAAAGACAACTACAGCCTGTATTATAAAGCAGAAAGGGTTGCTGAGCATTGCGTCCGGTTTGCTGCTGCCTGGCCCACCAGGTAAGAGGTGCGGCCACCGGGTGCACTCCCTGCGCATAGTTGAGATTCGCGGTAGGAGCTGGCTGCTGGGGAGCAGGAGGAACAACTTGAGCGACCTCTTCGGAAATTAGAGCGCGCAGCGAGTTTGGAACATGAGGGGTGGGTTCCTGAGTGAAGGGAAATAGAGAAAGTTGGCGAGCCACTTCCTCACGGACGAAGTCCTTGACCTGTTGAAGCAATAAGGCGTGGTCAGGCATGATGTTGAGACTGGCCAACAGTCGGTGCTTCGAGGAAGCTGCCGAGTGGAGGCTCGTTGCTTCCTTAGCTCATCATAGCTTTGGCACAAGGTGACGACGTCCGAAACGGTGCGCGCATTGCGGGCTATCAGCATCTGGAACGCGCCGTCATCAATGCCTTTGAGGATGTGCTGTATTCTGACAGCTTCGGGCATGGCAGTGTCGACACGCTTACAGAGGTCCACGACGTCTTCGATACAACTTGTGAAAGTCTCGGCGGTCTGCTGTGCTCGGATGCGCAAGCGCTGTTCCGCGCGTAGCGTGCGCACAGCGGGTCGGCCAAATACTTCTGCAAAGGTCGTATTGAAGACTGACCATGTCGGTAGATCGGTTTCGTGGGAAACCAGAGCTGGGCAGCGCCAGTCAGGTAAAAGTAGGCTAACTTGGCTGGATCGTCCCACTTATTATGTGCACTGACCCGTTCGTATGACGTGAGCCAGTCTTCCACGTCTTCGTCGTCGGCGCCGCTGTAGTTCTTGGGGTCCCGTTCTCGAGACACCCCGGTGCACGCCACGGATTGCGGCGATGGCGCCGTTTGGGCTGCGCGGTCGGTCATGGCAGACGGGAGCGTTCTTGTTCGCAGCTCCAGGTTGCGGAGAACTCCAGCACCTCCACCAATTGAGAAGAGGTTTATTAACGCATCGATATCACAGCGACCGCAAGCAGCAAGGCAGCCTGAAGCACCGTCTGGGAGAGACGCCAACGGCCAGAAGCGCGCGCCGAGCGTTGACAATACGGCTGGCCAGAGAGGCGCTTCGTCTTTTCGTAGTCCCTGGAACGTCCATGTGTCGTCTGGGACCTCGCGGAGGAGCAGTGACAGGCGGTTATGAGGGCGTGGGAGGGGCTTCACTGCAGACTTGAGTTGTATCCACCAAAGGAAGTCACGGAATCTCCTGTATCCTCTCCATGACCGCTCATGCCTTCTTTCCTCTTAAAGGAACCGACAACTAATTGTTAAGGCACCTGTTTTCTTTATTCCAGCGGAAAGCTTACCGGTCAGAGTGCCCAGTCACGCTATGACAACGGGGAAAACGCCGTGAAACATTTATTGTCAGATTTTTTTGCCTAAGGAGTCTTACATGCAACACGTGTTGCAAACAGTGGGCGATAGCCGGCGGGTGCGTTTGCTGTGCCCCCACATAGCGCGTGCGCGCTAGCCTGGGAGCCACTGAGCTCTTGCGCCGAGGTTACAGCCACTGTACCTGGGTTAAAAACAAGTTTTCCCAGTCCAAAAAAACAGTCTGAACCAATTGGGAAATTTCCACTTGGTCCCTATTGTAAATTAGTACACCATTGGGCCAATTGGTTGTAGGCCAGTTGGGCCGATTGGTTCTAGTCCAATTGGTTCTTATGGTGCAGTAGCCCATAACCAATTGGTTGTATTCCAATAGGGCCAAATGGTGCACTTGCCATTACAACCAGATTGTCCCAAATGTGAACACAGCTGGCGCTGCTGAGTCTGCCGAGCTAGAGTGCATATAATGAAGCACGATATATGACGCGAAATATTCTCTTTCCCGTGCTGTCCATGTTTCATTTCATATATCACACTTCAGTAGATGCTCCCTAGCTTGGTTGACTTGTGCAGCGCTAGCTGTATACACATTTTAGACAATCTCCTTTTAACGCCATGTGCATTATTTGGCACCACTGGAACACAACCAAGAGTCTTTGGGCCTACTGCATAATGCTCTTTCATGTGTTCATGCATGTTACTTCTTGCTGTTTTAAATCGTATTCTATAACCAACAAAGGAGCCACTTCACGCAATAATCGCTTCTTAGAACAGGGAGTACATTTGACACAGATACATTAAGTGAAAAAAAGAAAAGCTACTTTATTTAAAACACATGTTGCATGGTAATTATTTGTCAGGTCACTCGTTCTTGCCACAACCCGCAGTAGCCTAGCTCTCACGCAGCAGCCTGCGCAGAAAGACTCAATAAACCAGCATTCACAACAGTCTACAGTACAAAACACAAGCAAGCTTTGAAAACGGGTAAGCTTACCTTTGACTTGCGCAATTCCGGAACGGCGGAGACACATGAGCCGGTTGAGTACATCCACCTAGCTCACCAAACAGGTCGCCGGGAAGTTGTTAGGGCTAACGTTCTTGATTTTTATCCACAACCCGCACAACTTCCAAACGCTTATCAATGCCACATCGAACACCACAGTGAATAATCATGGCCATAAAGCACCCAGTGCATTCATCTCACAAGAGATAGCTGCAATACACATGAATACAACGAAAACGATGCACAGACACTCGGCACCACAGCACAGACGCGACTGCTGCTGCCGCTGCCTACAACCACGTGTGGCTGATGTTGATGACGCTGTCTCGTGCAAATCAGGGTGGAATATAAAATTCAGACAGAACCGAATTTCGCGAGACACATTCCTTTGGAGGCGTAATACCCAGGAAAGGGACAGGCACCATTTCTCAGTAAGGATGTATTGCTCTACGTCAGAGGTTAATTCGTTCCCGGTTGGAGGCTGTATATTAGCCCAATTGGAAGCGAGCCCGCAAGCTCCATTTGGCCTGATTGGTTTCCATTTGAACCATTTGGCCTAAATGGTTTCCATTTGGACCAAATGGTTCCATTTCCATTTGAACCATTTGGCCCAAATGGTTTCCATTTTGACCAAATGGTTCCATTTGCATTTGAACCATTTGGACCATTTGGCAATGACAGCTATCCCAATTGGTCCTGTTGGTAATGCTAAATGGCCCAATTGGAAAGCGACATTTCCATTTGGACCCAATGATATTTCCAAATGGTTCCAATTGTTTTTTTCGACTGGGTTCGGTAGCCGCGAAGGTAGCGCCGCTTCTCGGCGTCTACTCCTTTACTGCGTAAAACGCAAATAGTGGGGCGGAGATGCGTTTTTATGTGCCGGCTGCAACTTTAAGGCCGAGTTACGGTCGTATGAACACCAGCAGGCGATGTTCGGCGATTTGAAGACTCCATGCTGCAGTACAAAGGCGTCTACACCAGGCTACGCCGCGTTTCAGTTGCCGCAATTTTTAAGCTCGATTTAAAAATACAGATCCTGTTCATATATCGCCAAAGGATGCTCGATTCAAGTTCTTTCGAAATTCAGAGATGTCCGTTCACACTTTTAACGAAGAAAGCTGGGCTAGTTGGCGCGTACTTGAATGAGACATAATTAGCGCAAAAACACACAAACCACAGGCAGGAGACCGACAACACGGGCGCTAAAGTTTGAAGTTCAGTGCTCATTTTGCCTGTCTCCTGTCTGTGGTTTGTGTGTTTTTGCTCTAATTATGTGTCATTCCGTTCACACGTTGTGGCCAGCTGCCGGTCCCTTTAAAACGACGTAGAGAACAAACAGGAGTTGGCAACAAAGTCCGACGGACTTCTAGACACTCTAGATACTTCTAGACACTCTAGATACTTCTAGACACTCTAGACGGACCGCTCGCGTTCGTTCGTTCAGCGCCTCCTCTATTTTTTCTGCGAAGCTTCTAAATGAAGGCCGTTGATCCGTGACGTCACCAGGTCATGTGACCCCAAACCTAGGGACAGGGTTGCATACGGATTTTTTCGCGACGAGAGCCACGGGGAATCTTCCGTAAAAGTGTTCCGTCATGGCCGCTCGATAAAAACGCACGTGCGTTGCTAATCGAGCGGCCGTGGTTCCGTGCCTCTGCGGCTCTAGAGTTCTCCGATGTCGATCTTCCCCGGCACCGATGGCCACCGTTAACACGCCGACCGGTGTGATCAGCGTTTTGGCGCGTGATGTTGAACGCGGTGAGTCGCCGGCTCATCTGTCTGTCTACCTCTTTACGGCGATTCCAGTCGCGCGACGTTCGGCGACGTAATACATGAATCTGTCACCCGTAACGACTTCGCAGGCTTCGAGAGTGAAGTTCTTGCAGGTGTGCCACCTTCCAAAACATGCAAGTATGATCTCTCTTACTTTTAGCTTTGACCTGTACAATTTATGTCGCATGCAACAGTCAGAAATGCTAGGCTTCCACGCATATCGGATAGCGTGTGGATATCCATGCTGCCATTTTACTACGAAGATCGATTCTGATCGTCAACTATAGCGGCAACAATCGCTCCTCACGGATTTCCACTTGCCGGGATCTCAGTAGATGAATACTACCGCATAGCAAGGTATTGCAGAGAAATTGAAAAGCAGATAGAAAAGGCATGCCTTCCACTTCTGGGAAAAACTACGTAAGGATGGAGTACATGTGAGCTACTCGAGGCAAGAAAACACACGCATGTGTTAGCGATTCGTCGATCGTACTTGCTGCTTGTCAGATGCAATCTCTAAGAATAAGCTTGTGACGGCAGTGTTGTTTTGATTTGAATGGCCAATGTCTACAACATACCACTTCCATTTTCATTGTGTATATGTTATTTTCACTCTGCATTTGTGGAAGTTAGTGTAAATCGTGAATATATACTTTCACTTGTTTCTACGGCAAGTTAAATGCAGATAGCAGCCAACAGCACCGCGTTTAGAGCTAAAATATCTGTTACAAAATAAGCATGACTGTTGAATAATTTGTTGTTTACAATTGATCATCTTTGAGAACTGTTACTAAACAAGTGCAATTAATGGGAGAGTTAGGGTATCAACTAAATTTTTCTTGTGATATCGATTTGTACTTCATAGGGCTGCTGATACTACAACAGGAATCTACTGCCAAAGACGTGTGCGCAAACGTATTGTGCCATCTGCACCTACAAGAGCAGCTGACCACAAGTACTGTGATTACATCACCTGCTCCAGAGGCTACGTAAGGATCACCTCAACCGACCTGTCATCAAATTGGAAGTGTCACGCTGTACAAGCAACTAACCATTGCCCGTGCTGTTGATTTGTGCTTCACAGGTGAAAGCATCCGTGTCTAGGTGCTTACATCTATGTGTGTTATTTGCCACTGCCGACTGGGTGTTATTGTCCTTTTTTTTTACAATTCTACCAACATTTTACAAGCCATTGAGGATTCCACGTGCAAAACACACACCTAAATACAGACAGTTCATCAGATCATATTCCTGTAACATTGCATTTATGATGATTTTAATGATGCTCTAGCATAACTGCAAACTTTGACTGCTCAGGTCTAGAGGACAAAGGAGGACTGCACTGATTTAAGGCAGGGAAATAGGGGCCTAACTGAAGTGCAAACTCAAGCTCAAAGCCAGATGAATGAGTGAATAGGAGAGCCCGTCAATAGCTGGTGAGACGGACTTGCAAATTGCTCAGGTCTCCCGTGTTCCTTTGACCTACGAGACGTTGACATCGCCCATGTTGCATGAAAAGAAAGTTAGTTATAGTGCTTTCCATTAAATATGTAAGCTTCTTGATCCAGTATTCTATGTTTGCTTGTGTTAAAGAACAGGCTGAGGAGGTTTTTGCACAACCTTTAACCATATGGCTGCATTCAGTTTATGATTACCTAGTGAAATGCTGTTGAGTCCTCCTTAGAGCTTTCTTCTCCACAAGATATGCAGTGGCCGGATATGCTTAGCTAGCTCTTCATAAGAGCTCCATATTAATTATATAGGTGTTGGAATGCAAAGTGCATCTTTTTCTTCTCCAAAACACTGCAGAATGTCAATTTAGCTGTTGCAAGGTGCTTCCAAATTCCAAATAACCTGCTCCAAAGTGCTCCAAAATGAAATTTCTGCTGCTTCAAAAATTGCTCCAAATCAGATTGCTTGGTAGCATCACCAAGATCCTCTTAATCGGAAATAGTTGGGGTGGTAGGATGCAGTGTAATGCTTTCACATAGGCATGCTGTGAAAACTGTGGCAAAAGCGAAGCTGTGCTGCTATCGTTGATTGTGGAATAACTGGTAACGGTATCAAGTTCACTCTCGCTGTCACTTACACGTGGCAGTGGGCTAAGGGCAAGAGCACGTCTGCTTACAGACGGAGGCTCTTTCTTTCTTTGGTTCTTTGTTCCTTACTTTCTTTCTCTCTGTGTTGCCCTCTGAACCATCACTATCATGCAAGTAATGGGCTTTTATTTGTGTCTATATTGTCTCTATCGCAGTCACAGTAATGGAGCATTAGGCTGACCCAGCTGAGTCTAACAAGCAATTTCCTCGCTTAGTGCTTCGCACAACACAGATTTCCACAATGCGTGGGATCTGCGGGATCTTTTTGTTCTAAGTTAATCAGGGTATATTTCACCGAGGTATGTGCAGTAGTGAGTGTAAGTTATAAAAGCATGTTACATTTCAGATTAACTGTACTTAGCCAGTATAAGCTTATATAACCCACCTTAAAACAAAAAAATCTGTTAAATCAGGGTATAGGTAATATACATACATCGTCATTAAGTGTGGCTTCACAATAGTGTGCATATCCCCTGCAAGAGGTGTTTCACGGTATAGTGTAGCCAATGTAAGCTCATATAACCCACACCACTCTAAGACTCAAGAAATGTTCATTTGGGGTACAGGTAATTTGCATACATTTACATTGAGTGTACCTTCACGGCAGTGTGCATTTCCTACGTAAGGGCTGTTTCACGGTGTAGTGACGCTATGCTGCTACGAAACCACCTTTACAGGTTGCCTACGTGTGGAAAAGAGTCTGTTCTTTTATATTGCTTGGAAATTTTAGAAATTCTGGTAGACCATGTGATGCATTCACAGCTCAGTTACACTTCGTGGCCATACACAAATGATTACAGGCATCTCACCAACGTGAAAGCTGCATCTGCAGGTTTGACAAAGCATACTGCAGTTCAGAACTTTACTATTCCTCCCTTTATATTTTAAATGAGTATTGGAAAATCCTGGCATATCTTGTACACAGTCTCATCTCACTTAATTAATTAATTTTAGAAATTAATGTGATGACCTTGTAGCTGAGATAGTAGGTAACCTATCTTTTTGGCCTTGCAAAAGAGCATGCCTGTATATGTACACCTCATGAATCCAACAGACAGTGAGGCAAAGGAAGGCATAGGGGAAACTATTTGCATTTTTTGCCTGTACTGTAGTAATTGAGACATAAATATAAAGGAATTAAAATGGACGAAATTCATCAGCATCCAACCCATGTTGAGGTGGTCATGTGCTACGTGATACATTTGGCAAAAAAAGTGTTCCACACTTGCCACCATGGCTATAAGCGTGGAACCCATGAATAAATGTACAGAAATACCCAATATAGGGGACGAGGAAATTCCCGCCATTGTAGCTCATTGCACACATTATGTACAAGTCAGAGGTTCGCTTCCTGCATGTATGTTTTTTCGTCCAGCTCAGGCACTTCCTTTCATTTCATCATCATCGTCAGCCTATCTCATGTCCACTGCAGGATGAAAGCCTCTCCCAACACTCGCCATCCTTGCTTGTCCTGCGTGAGCTGATTCCATTTGATGCCTGCGAATTTCTTAATTTCACCGCCCATTTTACTCTCTGCCGCCCACGGCTCCGCTTACCCTCTCTTGGTATCCGTTCCGTCGTTCTAACTGTTCATCGATTATCTAGCCTTCTCATCACGTGCCCTGCCCATGTCCATTTTTTCTTCTTAGTATCGTTCGTGACATCAGCGACCCCCGTCCATTTTCTGACCCACTCGGCTGTCTTCCTATCTCTTAGAGTAACACCTATCATTTTTCGTTCCATCGCCTGCTGTGTGGTTCTTAAATTCCTCTCTAGCTTCTTTACAAACAATTTAACAAAACAACAAACATTGAAGCCTAGGAAAACATAGGGGAAGTTATTCCAGTTAGTAATTATGATGTAACTTTTTTAAGGTATGTAGAAAGGAATTAAAGTGGACGAAAAGACAAACCTGCCTTCGGTAGGAACCGAACCCACGACCTTCGGATATTGCGTCCGATGCTCTACCCACTGAGCTACGAAGGCGGTCGTCCCTCTGTCCACATTATTGGGTATTTTATGTATATCGAATCATAGGAGCTCCAAACTAGAAGAGAAGCTCAGGGGAAGATGGATGCTTGAATCGATGAACAAATCGCAAGGTACGATTTAAAACAGGGAATGTCGCGGGAGCCTTTGAATCGATGAACAAATCGCAAGGTACGATTTAAAACAGGGAATGTCGCGGGAGCCACTTGAATCGATGAACAAATCGCAAGGTACGATTTAAAACAGGGAATGTCGCGGGAGCCGCTTGAATCGATGAACAAATCGCAAGGTACGATTTAAAACAGGGAATGTCGCGGGAGCCCTTGAATCGATGAACAAATCGCAAGGTACGATTTAAAACAGGGAATGTCGCGGGAGCCCTTGAATCGATGAACAAATCGCAAGGTACGATTTAAAACAGGGAATGTCGCGGGAGCCCTTGAATCGATGAACAAATCGCAAGGTACGATTTAAAACAGGGAATGTCGCGGGAGCCTCTTGAATCGATGAACAAATCGCAAGGTACGATTTAAAACAGGGAATGTCGCGGGAGCCCTTGAATCGATGAACAAATCGCAAGGTACGATTTAAAACAGGGAATGTCGCGGGAGCCCTTGAATCGATGAACAAATCGCAAGGTACGATTTAAAACAGGGAATGTCGCGGGAGCCCTTGAATCGATGAACAAATCGCAAGGTACGATTTAAAACAGGGAATGTCGCGGGAGCCCTTGAATCGATGAACAAATCGCAAGGTACGATTTAAAACAGGGAATGTCGCGGGAGCCTCTTGAATCGATGAACAAATCGCAAGGTACGATTTAAAACAGGGCTCCCGCGACATTCCCTGTTTTAAATCGTACCTTGCGATTTGTTCATCGAATCATAGGAGCGTTAGGCAGCGCCACTCGTAGCCGTTGTGGTGAGAGTAGCACACTCTTACTGCCAGGAGGCGTCACGTAGAACGTGATCTTATGTCGAGGTGGCTGCTGCCCAATAAACCCTCGTATGCTACCTAAGGCACCAAGTCTGCTGCGATGAGACCCAAGCTATGAAATAAAGGAAGGAAAGGGGTCAAGGGCCGCAGGCATCAAATTTGCAGGCACCATATTATGATATTGTAAAGAATTACAATATCATAATTACTAATTGGAATAACTTCCCCTGTGTTTTCCTAGGCTTCAATGTTTGTTTCGTTAACTTGTTTGTAACAAATAAAGCGAGCCCTTGACCCCCTTTCCTTTCGTTATCTCTAGCTTCTTTGTAATTCTCCAAGATTCTGCCCCTTAAGTCAGTACTGGCAAGATGCAGTAGTTATATGGTTTCCGCTTGAGTGATGGTGGTAGGTTTCCGTTCATGAGTTGAGAATGTCTACCCGTATGCGCGCCATCCCATGTTTATTCTACGGTGGATTTCTCTTACATGGGCAGGTGCTCCTGTCAGTAGCTGGTCTAGATATAGGTATTCTTCTACGACTTCTGATGCTTGGTTTTTGGTCATGAAGACACATCTTTTCGCCGTGCCACTTAGCATTATCTTCGTTTTCTGCATGTTCATCCTTAATCCTACCTTAGCGCTTTCTTGGTTTAAGTCTTCGATCATCTTTTGCAGTTCGTCGCCATCATTGCTAAAGAGTGCTATGTCGTCTGCAAATCGTAAGTTACTCAGATAATCACCATTAATCCTTAGCCCTTTCTCATCCCAGTCTAGGCTTTTGAAGATTTCTTCCAAACATGCAGTAAATAGCACTGGAGATGTTATCTCCTTGTCTGACACCCTTCTGTATTGGGATTTTCCTGCTTTTCCTAAAGAGGAATAGGGTGGCTGTAGAATCTTTGCAGATGTTGGCAGTTGTGTTTACGTAGCTATCACATATTCCTTGATGGTATAATGCTGCCAGAAGTGCTGGTATCTCTACCGAGTTGAAAGCCGTATAGAAGGGTTTGTTGTATTCAGCGGATTTCTCGATTACTTGATTGATCACATGTGGCTGGTCTGTGGTGGAGTGTCCTTTTCTGAACCCTGCTTGCTCTCTTGGTTGATTACATTCAAGTGTGGCCCTTATTCTGTTTGAGATAACCTTTGTGAATATTTTGCAAAGTGCTGAGAGTAGACTGATCGGCCTGTAGTTTCTCAGGTCTAACATCTCCCTTATGTAATAGGAAATGTTTGCATTTGTCCAGCTGACTGACACACTTGAAGTTTTGAGGCATAGTGTGTATAGTGTTGCAAGCTTTCTAGTTAGGAGGTCTCCTCCACCTCTGATCAAGTCAGCGGTTATGCCACCTTCTCCAGCAGCTTTTCCGCGGGATATGCCCTGAATTGCTTTCCTAACCTCGTCCGCAGTGACGCATTGAATTTCGGAGTCCTGCTTGACATTTAATACTCTCATGGTGGGGAGACTCGTATTTGAGCTGTATAGTTCGGAACAGAAATCCTCGGCCACCTTGGCTGTATCACTGAAGTTAGCAAATGTTCTTTCCCGCACAAAGCTTCCTTTTAGTTGTTTTGATGCTGACTCCTTTTCTGACGGCTGCTTATATTTCTTTCATGTTGTGGTTACGCATGTCCCTGACTTTACTATTATTGATGAGCTTAGACAGCTCGGCAAAATCTGTCTTGTCTCTTAAGTTAGTTATTCTCATTTGTTGGCATTGTTTGATTAAATTTTTAGTAGATTCAGATAGCTTATTCACATCTTGTCTCAATGCTTTGCCCCCAACTTCAATTTCTGCTTTGGTGATCAGCTTAGTAATGTCTTCATTCATCTTCTCTATATTCTCATCTTCTTCCTGTCCTAGAGCCTCATACTTGTTCTTAAGGGCAATTCTAAATTCTTCTGTTTTCACCCTGACGCTTCGAGGTTGGCCTGTTTCCGCGTGATGAACTTTGTCCTTGCTCGCTTTAGATTGAGGGTTATCTTCGCCCTTACTATTCTGTGGTGACAAATTTCTACATTATTAACTACTTCCGTGTCTTGTACTATGTCTGGATCACTGCACATTGTGAAATATATTTTGTGTTTCGTTTCTCTGTTGGGGCTTTTTCACGTCCACTTCCTTTTCTTGCGTTTCTTAAAGAAAGTATTCATTACACGGAGGTGATTTCTTTCTGCGAACTCCACTAGAACCTCTCCCCTGCTATTCCTACCTCCTTCTCCATAGTTCCCGACTGCCTGTTCTCTAGTTTCTTTCCTAATTTCGCATTGAAGACCCCCATAACAATCGTATATTGGGTGTGTACCTTGTTCATTGCTGTTTCTACAGCCTCGTCATTGTGGCTGGTCATTGGTGTGTAACCTTGTACTGGTTTTAGTTTGTATCGCCTATTTAAGTTTATCACGACACCTGCTACCCTTTCATTGATCCTATAGAATTCTTCAATGTTACCCGCCGTGTCTTTGTGTATAAGGAATCCCACGCCATACTCGCGCTTCTCTGGCAGCCCTCTGTAGCAGAAAACATGCCCTTCATTAAGCTATAAGTATCCTTCTCCTGGTTTCCTAACCTCGCTAAGACCAATGATGCCCAATTAATACCCCTTAATTCTTCTAGTAGTTCAGCTAGTCTGGCTTCACTTGAAAGAGTTCACGTGTTAAGAGTCGCTACGTTTATTTCCAATGACGGCCTGTCTGAGTCCAGAGGCTTTTGAGTCTTTTGTTCCCATACCCGTGTGGTTGCATCCGCGACTAGAAGCTCCGTTGATGCCGTCGTAGGTCCAAGGTTTGGTTGGTTCGGTCACTTGGGAGGTGTTGGTCATGGTGTTGCACTAGGAAGGCCAGTTCCTGTTCTGGTGGTCAGGTGAGTTACGCAGATGAGCCATGATGGTGGTGGGAGCCCGTATGCATCATTTGTCCAAATGCTCCATCGGGGGAGGTGGTGCAGCCTGTGTGGTTAAGTCAGGCGAGGGTATAATTGTTAAAGGGAAGCAGGGGAAACGAAAGAAGATACCTCAGGAGCGTAGAGAAAAGACAAAAGATACAGAAAAAGAAATTGCACTCGAGGATTCGACCTCGGGACTCCTTGGTCTAACTACAAAAGCATGGCCAAGTCATCTGGGCTGCCGGGTTGCCGATGCGTTTAAGAACAGATTCCTGCTGCGCCCTCTCACGAATGGTGATGCGATGAATTTCAACATGTCTACGATGCAGCACATTTGCCGATTTTAAATACCAGGAAGGCATGGCTAATCGTCTCGACTGTGTCGCGTCTGTTTCTGCCATATTCTTCCCGCCATCATGCTTAGTTTTGACAGTGCGCGTCTTGTCTTTATTTTTCCCTTTTTTTCTCTCTCTCTCTCTACCGCGGCAAGGTGGTTGTTTCAGGGAGATAGAAAAAGGGAGGGTACAAGCGTGCAAACATGTTACTTGAGCGTGCAAACATGTTACTTCTTTTACACTCTGAAACCAAGTTACAATGACCATTGTGATGTCATTTATATTTTGTCCCTTCAAGAAATGGAACCTTGATGGGCACACCAATCAGTGGTAACTTCTGAAAATCATGTTCATGTGGTGGCCTGTGCAGTGGACGTAATCAATGCCCCGATATTCTCGCATGCCTCAGGCATTGTTTCAGCATTCAGAGACGAGTAGGTGGCTTCTGCAGTGAAAAGGTCTAAATAATGGTAGCATTTGACATTTATTGAGCTTTACATTTACTGCACAGCAGCACTGGTGCTTCTTGTGATTAAATACACAGTGTTTTTCTAAGCAATTATGGTTGCCCAGTTACATTTTACACCTTCTTTTTCCTGCAGAACTGCCATAATTACAAGGAGCTTTCCCACTTGGCAGAGAGATCAACATTATTCAAGAGGGAAAACTCCAGAAAAGGATTGAAGAAAAAGACCCATCTCATCTGCAGCACGAGAGAGCATTGCTGCAGTGATCACAAAGTATCGGAGAGAAATAAAGTTCCTGCATTTTCACAATGATCCATTAGCCAGCTGGCTTTTCTGAAACTGTGAAATAAAGTATTTATGGCAGACAGTGATTCAAGGGTTAACTTAGAATTTTGATTTAGCGGAAGAATTTCTGGGGGGGGGGGGGGGGTGTATAAATCCCTGCATTCGTGACATTCCACTAGATCCATGCAAAAATTATGGGATAACTTAAAATAGTGCTGCGAGGACTAAAGGCTGTCATATGTCACATGGGTGGTAATGTGTAGCTTTCCAAGGAAATTAAATTTAAGCAGGGTGAACAAATGTTTTACATCTAATGTGGAGCAGTTGTAGGTATAGCGCTTAGTAAATTAAATACGGTACTCGGACCACGTGGTGGCCAGTGCACTTTGTGCTACTGGGGCGCACTGGATGATCACAGAAAGACCTAGCTGAATCAACACTTCAAACAGTGTCCCACTTTCACCGAGCACTGCAACAAATTAGTTCAGTGTCCCCAGCGCAAAGCTATGATGTAGAAAGCATTGGCAGCCATGTGCTCCGAGTATCGAGTTTCGTTCACTGAGCACGATACAGTGCTCCCCTTCAGTTGATAGTTCGCGTTCCAGTTGTCCGCTTCTGTTCTCTTGTGTCAACGCATTTGTACCTTACCCAATGTTAAAACATTGGGATAAAAACTTTCTTTGCTTTTATTACAGATATAGAAAAAAAATGAATGCTGACTAGAGTGAGTTATTTCTGGTTCGGAATAAAAGGCTGTTGTACAACAACGACAGGGGTACACCATACTGCTTCCTGACAATTCGCAAACATTGACATCAAAACCACTCCCCTAAAAAAAGACATGAAATGCACCAATTTGAAAAACATCCATCCTGACCAGACCCAAAAATGTGGCTTCGAGTAGATAGCAGAGAAATTGCTATTTCAAGTTGGTTAAAAATGGGAACCATTTTTATTGCAGAAAAAAGTTATACTTTAACCTAATGAAACACTTAAAGGGGTCGTGAAAAGAATTTGGAGATGCCGGTTTCTAATTTTCACTGCTTCAATACGCATTCGACAAGCCGATTCCGAAATATTTCGGCGAAATATTCCGTGCACATTTAACAACGCCCGTTTTAAATCTCAGCTTTCTTGCGCTCCCGAAACGACTATGCGACACTACCGGCCGGCGTGGTACTATATGGTGACGTTGAGCTAAGATACTTTTAAGTTCAAATGCACAGTGAACTCGCGTTTGCTCTAAAGGAATCGATTTACTTGAAAGCTAGAAAGGAAGAAAGTACTTGGAAACCGTGCGGTGCCACCATTCGGAAGAAAAACGGCAGCACGGTTTGTTTTCCCATGGCCTCCGAGGGCGCGCCAATCTCGGAGGTATGACGGCTACTAAGATGACGTCATCTGCAGAGTCGAGGGGAACGCGCGCAGTGAAACCGAAACCGCGTTTTTTATCGCTCTAAATCAACGCACACGGTGCAACGGAACAATGCCTATTGTTGATTGGAGGGTCAGGACCTCGAATACGCACTTAGTACAAAGTGTTCAGAAAACGTTTCACGACCCCTTTAAGTTCATAAAATGGTGTGCTTTCAGATGCAGTATAAGGCAACATATTTATCCATGATATCAATAAACTGGCTGCCACGACGCAAGATTGAGGCATCAACTTGAAACTGTGGGCACCAGCGGTGAACTACTGCACATGTGATTCTTTTTGTAAATCCATCTTGCAAATTGCACTGTGACAGAGAGTGGAAGCCAGCACTGCTGGTCGACAGTCTCATTAGTACAAAATGCAGTCTTTTTCAGTCTTACCTTGCAAGTGATGGTGAGTGAAAAAGCATGTCGTCTCGTCAACAAGGTTCAGGCTTGCAAGTGATCTCGATAGGCCACAAGCACAGCGCCGTTGCCTGTTTTCAGATACAGGTAGAGTAGGAAGAAGCTATCTTCGATTTGCATAACGAAATGGCTAACAATCAAAAGCGTGCTACAAGAAGTTTTGAATTCGTGTAGCTGAACGATTTTTGGTAGCTCTTCACAGTTACCCGTGTGACCACCACTTAAAGATCTCCTCACCAGGCTACATGGCAAATTTTTGTTATACACTGGAGGTTTTTAAGTGCCCCGTAGGGAGTGTTCTACCACAAGAATATTTGAAATTGGTCTATTATTAGCAGACACACAAATGTTTCAACCGCGCGAAACCGGGATTTCAGGAGGCGAGGGTCACCACCAGTACGATGCCCTCACCACATACAGATTATGTGGAGTGAAGGAAGAAAAAGACAAAAAAATAAGGCGAAAAGCGCGATGCTGTTTGTCCTCTCCAAGGACTGCTGCTTCCTGATAGGGAAATTCATGGTTCACGCTGCCAGCATGGTTTCTAGTGGTGCAGAGGTGTTCTGTGGTCATGCAGCGACACGTGGCAGTGTGGAGCATCATCCTCTCCTCTTGGCGCATGATGCATATGAGAAGAGAGGAAATGACGCTCAGTTTGAAATTGAAGCACCTTTCGCGGTGCATGGCAATGCAGTTCTTGGCAGGCATGATCGTGAGCACACAATGTACACAGTGCATTTGTCAGCTCAAAATGGCCAGACCTGGTGAGGGGCCCTTAAAGTCCTGCATGCTGTATGGTAAAACCGAATTGCAAGGTTCCTGTTCGACGGTTCGACGAATACATAATGGCAAGTGCAGTACAAGGTGTTGGTTGATTCTTTGAACCTTTACTAAACACGTCACAAAGTAGAAAATCTGGTGGCCATGACAATGGGTGCCGCAAATCTCTGCTCCCAGAAAGGGCATGCCACCTACGTGAATGCAGAGATGGAACTTTTGGAAGCCATATGTAATAGCTGTGGATACAGAGCCAAGAGAAAAATATGAAAGTACCCAAACACACAGTTGTACACAGCAGCATCTACAGAACTTCAACCTGCATAATGTGCAGGTGTGCACTCAATCTGATCAGCTTGATGACCATTTATTTTTTAGAAAGGCAGGACACAAAACGGCTGTTTTCGCATCTACACCACGTTTGGGGTGCACTTGGGGCTTTGGTCCAGGCTCGCTGGTGATCTTGATGGGGCACTAGAGGTGGAAAGTCCTCGGCCGTGGGCACTGCTGGCCTTGGTTTCAGCGATGTTTGTTGTGGAGGTTGGTGTGGCCTAGTTTTGCACGAGCCTGTGCCAGTAAGATGATCCCCACGACAAAGAGTGCACGTTGGCATGCAAAGGGCCCATGCTATGCTTCTCACCACATTGCCAATAACAATCCAGTTTTTGGGAGAGGGCACACACCGTACATGTGAGCTGGCTTCTGGAAATTAGTACAGGCATGACGGCTGCCCTTGCACTTGGTGCATCACTGTACCACAGGCATGTATTTTATGGTTGGGGAGCATAGGACCAGAGGTGAACGTTATCAGGATAGAAGCTGCTTTCACCATGGATTGGGATGCTATGATTTTGGCTTCTGGGTTGCAACACCTTAGGTCGCTTATGAATCCCTCTGGCGCCTCATTCCAGAATGGCCTGGAAATCCTGACTGCGCCGCTGGTAGGGCCGAGATGTACGCAAGTACAGGGTGCTGTTGATGTGCGGTTCGGCCATTATTGTGCAGCTCCGGTGCGGCATTCAGTGCTTGTCGAATACTTGGAGTTGGGTGCTTAACGGGGACATGCCCGCCTCACGGGCGGAACACAAGGCGGGACGCATGATGCAGCACGCACGATGCATCACGCATTTGCTGCATCTCATCGAACGCGTCTCGAACGGTCGCAGAAGTAGCGTCGGGCGATCGACGTACGTACGTACGTACTGGCGTTGCTAGCATTTGGATGCACCGGAACAAGGTCGCTGAGAGGGCTCAATTGATTTCTGCAGAGGTGAAGCACAAGGTCGATAGTCCCGCCGATCAGTCCACTGGCGCATCACGTCGGCAAGGCCCGCTGCGAGGAGGTGAGGCTTGGTGCAGCGTCGTGGCCGTGTCACGTACTGGACAGATCACCGGGTTCATTATTGTGAAACGGCGCCACGAAAGTAAGACGGAACACGGAAAGAAGACACAAACACAAGCGCCGAACTCAACTCCCAGTTGAGAGTTAGGCGCAGGTGTTTGGCCTTTCGGCGTTTCGTCTTACTTTTGTGGCGCCGTTTCACAATAATGAACCCGTGCCGACTAGCCCAGTTACCAGCGCAGATCATCGGAAACATCCAAAAGATGGTAGCGGTTACGTTGGTAGGTTTCTTGTCACATCCTACTAGATCCGTTGAGCGGTTTGGTGAGTCCTTGGAAGGATTTAGCGGGGCACAGGAACCAGAAAGTGATGGAAGCGATATGATGAACGTCCATTCACTCTGGCGCAACCAGCGAGAGATCCGTCGATCGTCGAAGGATACCGTCGAGCCATCCAACAACCGAACCACGCTGAAGATCACGCGCCTGGCACCATCCGAACCTCCGAACCACGACGACTCGAAATCGCCGTACCTAGGGAGCCTACATGACAGGCAGTCATGCTGGCTCCCTAGCCGAGCAAGCGTGAAAAATCCCCAGAAAATTTTGTCCTTAGACCGTGTTCAACCGAAATTGTGTCGTATCGAACTTATAAGATCACCGTGACTGTGCGGACAAGAAAACTGCACCGGTAGGTGGTTTATTTTCCACTCTATAAGTGAACTTCGTGCCGACCACGCCGGGTGTGCAGTTTGCCCTAACGCCGCCGTTAGGCCAGGCTCGGCCGCGCCGCTGTCTCCAAAGGTTTTTCTCGCCAAATTACGAGATGCATTGCGACGGAGCGGGGACACGTGTTGACGCTGAGGAGACTGACAGAGATTCCGGGTGGATTACTGTGACTAGAAAACGATCGGTAGTGAAGAACGCTGGCGGATCTTTTGATGCCAAAACGACGGCGTTTATGCCCACCGCTGGAGCGCCTACGCCCGGCCGTCGCGACTTCAAGGATGCCAAGAAAAACATTATAAGGGGCAGCAGAATGCCACCGCTGCCCCGGGAAGAAACTAAGGTTGTCGTGAGGCCGAGAGGCGGCCTATGTATCAGCAAGCTTGGCCCGTCTATCGTGGCAGAAGCCATATGGGTGGCGGCAGGGCTCGATCCGGATGAGAGAAACTCGGACACAGTGTGCCCTAATCTGATGCAAAACATCATGGTCGTCAGTACTCCAAGTCAAGAGAATGCGACGCGCTATGTTAACGTTGAAGCTATCACAGTGGCCGGTCAGGACCACGAAGTCAGTGCATACGTGGCTGCTCCACATGCCACCTGCAAGGGAGTCATCCGCGGAATCCCACTTAGCGACAGCCCAGAAGCCATCGACCGTAAGATTGTTAATGAAAGAAACCCGTTGGCCCTCGGAGCGAAGAGAATCAAGACTACCAGCGCGATCATAGTGCTATTCGACGGGTACAAGGTCCCCAATTATGTTTCCTACGGCGGCACCCTCATCAAGTGCACCTTATACAGGAAGCAAGTAGACGTCTGCTATGCCTGCGGCCGACTTGGCCACCGCTCCGACGTCTGCCCGACGCCCGACGCTTCAGTGTGCAGGGCTTGCAGAGAAGATATCCAGCAAGACGAACATCACGTTTGTGAACCGATATGCAGTTTGTGCGGCGGCAAACACCTCACTGCATCCAGGGAATGCAAGCACCGATATCAGACACCCTATGTCGTCAGGCGCAGGCGAGGCCTGAGGGCCCGCGTCACTCAGGAGGGATCCCCATCCTTCGAGGTGGACGCCACTCTCGAGCTCAACGGTTGTCAACAGGACCATCCCGGACTA
>JABSTT010002077.1:0-53359 GCA_013339685.2 Hyalomma asiaticum
TCTATTAGTTTGTATTAGTTCACACAGCAAAGAACTTACACTCTAAGGGTGAAATGAGGAACCTATAGAGATGTACGATTTCTTGGCAATTTGGCATTGAATATTTGGTGGGTTTAGATTAACAGATATGTTTTGATGAACAGCTACCAGTTAGCCTATTCTTGATCAGCAGATGTCCTGTGTATCCTTATTTTGTTATTGCGCATAACAGTAATTTCCCCACTGGAACTGCATAGCAGGTCAGGAATCTGGAATATATATACGGGACTGTCTGCGTATGATGTGAAATAACGTGAATGTTCTCTGTTCTATGTAGTGGTTGGAAATGTCGAGTGTGTATTTGCATGTGTGATGTTCCTGCGTGTCTTGTTAGTGTGTAATGCGTGATCATAAATGCATCTAAAATCTAATGCTGTGTCACTCACAGTGCGATTGTAAAGCACATGCATCCTCCATTTTTGCTCTACACATAAAAGGGTGTCGCCCATGAGCTCACTCAGTGCCCATGCGATAGGTCATTTACACCCTTAAGGGAGTTAAAATTTCATAGTGTATATTAAGTATATTAACCTAGACGTATATATTAAGTATACGTCTAGGTTATTAGAACAATAGTATTATGTTCTCCTATAAGTCTTGTACAAGCTATTAGTCTAATACTAATAAATTCTATTGGTGTCAATAACCTCATAGGCTATTAGTTTTTCTATTAGAATTTTTGCTAGGGACCCCTTAAGTCATCACTGTTAGAGTCAATCCAACTATCTGGTCTCAATGGTCATTACATTTGTGTGAAGTTGCTGAGATGAGCTACCAACAGCAGTTATAGTGCAAGGTGCAGTTCTAGCAGAACTGTCCAGCTCTCCCATGGCAAGCAGGTTCATCTAAAGGAAGTTGTAGTTGGGCTTTTTAGTTCATAATTGTAAACTGTGAAGTGCAAATCAGACACGAGACAAAGAAGTCAGGTGCTGTGGTTCATCTGTTCTCAGTGTGGTCTTAGATAGCATTGTTGACCAGTGTCATAATAAAAATAACTGCTGGGGTTGTACATGCCAAAACCACAGTGTCATTATGAGACAGCCATAGTGGAAGGTGCGGGAAATTTCGACCACCTAGAGATCTTTAATGTGCTTTTTACACACAGTATGCGGCCCTCTAGCATTCTGCCTCTCAAAATGCATCTGCCATGGCCAGGATTGAACCCACGTTTTTTGGGACAGCAGCCGAGCAGTTTACCTAGGCAGTGGCTTTGTTAGGCTGTATTCTTACATTTGTCTATTTAGTACAACACCCTTTTTAGTACATACTCGTGATGGGGATAAGAGGAATCTGTTACCTTGGAATTTCTTGAGCGAATTGATTATAATGTTTTTAGTGTCTGACTCCGACACTTCTGGGGCAATAGGTCTTGGGGCCACGTTATTGGCCTTCACAGTTGTATCCTCTGGTTACCTACACTTGCTCCTACAGAACTTATGTAAGGTGTTTGTACATATATTTGGTTGCAGAATGTGCATATGATCCAGGAATTCATTTCTTGTGTAAACAAAGAAACTAAAAATCCTTCGTTGCTATCTGAACAAATTGTGAAAGTGTTTGTCCCCCTGGATCACTGACAATCCAGGGATGTGGTCAAATATGAGGCCCAAAGCAGAGTCTGGTGTGTAACTTTGCGCTGCACGGTTAGTTTACAGAAATTGCCCCAGTGGGAGGGGGTTGCGAACTGGAGGGGGCCGGTGGAGGTAAACCTTCGCTTCCACAACCATGCACAACCATGCACACACCTGTGCTCGTGCTAATTATTTTCTTAGTAATCTTGGGACCCTGAGCTCCACTCCATACCATCTGTGGACTGTAGCATCTAGTTACTGTGACTTGCTAAAATGGAGAAATAAATGTGCTTAATTCTGTCTGCATAATTTTGGCTTTGACCTGTTTCTTAAGGCCAGATATAAATTTAGTCATTTGTTCACCATGTGCGACTGGGCATTTCACATAATCACTAAATTAGCAAATTTTTCTCCTAAGATGATAAATGTTGCATTACTTTAAGGGATACTCAGGATGACTGATTTTCTATGCTTCGTTTACTTGTACCTGGCGTACTGCATGTGTAATGTACTTCACGTGCTTTCAAACTTCTACCATGCTGTTAGCAAAGGAAACCAAGAATTTTATGGCATGGTACATCTGGCAGGCGTGATGACGCCGTGTAAGTGTAGTTCTACAGAATGTCTGCCGAGTTCGCCAACCCTGCAGTCCAAGTCAAAGACCCCGTACATCTTCGTCAGGTCGCGCAAGTTTTCTTATCTTCATAAGCATACAGTACATTCCCGAGCTTCTCGTTTGACTTGCATTCCCTGTTTAGCAGCGAATTGCCTCCCAATTACGGTTGTGACAGCGTCGACAACGAACGGGGCATCCTCGGCACTCGTCCCGTGAGAATGTCCACATTGTCTTCTGCTGCACTGTTCTCGGTAATAGTCACGCAGTATTTCTGGTTTAGGTGGCTTCTTCACCCCCGCTCAATATGTTTGGACCGTGGTGTTATTTTATTTGTTTTAACAGTTAAAACGTCGAGTTTGAAAATTTTATGGGTTTGTTTCATAATACGAAACAGCGGCAAGGCCTCATCGCGATGAACATCACTCGAAAACAAAGCTCCTTGTGTGATGGAGACGCGCTATCGATCGCGCTAGGTTTCCGCGACGCGGGCGAGGCGCCGAACTGGGACGCCGTAGATGCTACAAAGCAGCGGCTGGAGAACTGGTGGAAGAGGCAAGCGAGGCAAGCGCCTCGACAGCCGCCCCAACCGGGCGCTACATGAAGGACCATCAACGGTGCATTTGTGCTGGCTAATATTTTTTTCTGAGTTTTTGTTTTTAATTTCTTGGTTGCTGGATAAGTTAAGGTTTTTTTCTTTTTTGGCCCGATCCGGCTTTGCTCGTCGATCTCCCGTTACAAAGGGACGTGGCCTCAGGGATCATCATCATCATCAATGGCGGCAACGTGAATCTGTGAAGTCTGGATAATGTGTGCTAGAAAGGTTTCTAGTACACTCTAGTCTGGAGTAAGCTTCGTTTTTTTTCCCGTGTTTTTACGCATTCTTTAAACTCCTATGTGTGTTTTAACGCGCGTGCAAATATAGCGGATTGTTGTGCTACTAATCTCTGTATAAGTGCTGCTGTATCTTTTAACACGTGTCCACTGTGTTGCGTAAAACGGGCGGCAAGGTGCAGACTGTTGCAGAGCAACCGCCAAATGTCATTTTGGACATTTTAATGGACTAAAAAAGCTTCACGAAACTCGAAGATGCCTGTAAGTGTAGCCTAGAAAACTACCGCTTGCTACAGCGTCTTCTAAGATTGATGAAGGCGTGTGCTTTCTCGCGGAGACCGAGTATTGCGCTTCCGCTGCTGTCAAGATGAAAATAAGCACTGCCTATGTATATCTCTGTGCAGTACGATCGCCTGATAATATTCATATAGAAGTGCCATCTCGAGGTCAATCTGCCGCTCTGTCTGTGGACTGAACAGTGCGGAGTTTTCGCACGCACGCAAGTAACTTGAATAAGTGGTGGGGCTGTTTCGTTTGCCAGCGCGACGCAATTTTTGTATTGTCATTTTTGGGAGTTCTAAACATGCAAGACTATTTGTCGACTTCAAGGGCATGGGTGTAAGCGATAGTCAAAGGACGTTACATTAGCAGTGAATAAATCGCCAAGCGTGACTTCCCTCATATTTTGTGTCATCGTACAGTGTCATTCTCCACGCAGTACATATTGTTTATTCGAGCGATGAAATTTTGAGCTGATTAATGTCAGATAATTTCATTACCGAGATAGTATAAAACACATTTTCCCACCAAGCAAGCAGTGGTGTGCTTACTGCAGCCCCAACATTTTCCTTCTTTCCTCTGCAAACCAGTGCGGACTTGCCACTTATGCTTCATTCAACAACCTCCTGCATCGCGCCCACGTTTTCATACTAGTGAAAAGTAGTAGCCAGGAATGCTTTGATATGGAGAAGCTTCCCCGGTCACATTAGCTTCACAGGCTTCTATGCACTGTGGGTATCCGTGGCCATGGAGAATTTTTTTTTGTATCAGTGTATGTGGCTATGTACAATGTGATGTGTGCAGTGGCATTAAAGTAACATACACATTTTTTATTGTGTATACCATGATGTGCACATGGAGAATATAACCTGAAGCAGTGGAAGATGACGACAGCAGTTGAGAAACTAACACAAACGGGTGAAAGCTGAGTTGATTTCTCAACTAGTGTTTATGTGCTACTTCAAGTTACATTGAGCATGAACAAACTTGCCCAAGTCAGGTTGCATGTAGTGCAGAGAGTTAGCCAGCAGCAAAGCAAGCTGAATGAATAGAGCATTTTAAAAATTTTGCGAGTGAATTTACGTTTACATTGAGCATATTAATACCCACTGCAGCTTCCACCAGTGTAGGAAAACACAGGCAGATGTATTTGTGGATACACAAGATGTAACATAGCTCAGCACACTTCACACTTAATCTCAGCAAAGTTTGTGATTACTGTATGTGTATACATGTGAATAAAGGTGATTAGGTGCACGGACGTGAAGGAAGGCCAGCAAGCATAAGTGGAAGCAAGTAGGTGCAAGCATGAGTGTCTGCAGTGAAAAGTGCATGCTGAAGAAAACGCTTCCGATTCAATATGTCCTGCTATTTGTCACTCCATGTGCTTTAACGTTAAGATTCAGCTTCCAATTCAACACTTTAACTGTCTCGGGAATTGGCCCGATTGATTATCGCACTGCTGTTGCGGTTGGCCCAACTCGCTCGGCAAGACAGCCTATGGTGTTCGAAACCTTGAAGATCGGGTACAGAAAGCACTACTTGTGCCAATTCAAGAGGTGTTTTACCCTGTCGTTAATCTCAGTGGTGCAACAGCGGCATTCTCTGAACCATGACGTATTGATTCGAAAGGTCGGGAAGGGCGGCAGAACTGGTTCACAGTTTTCATACGCCGTCTCTGCCAACAGTGCGTACTTGGAACAAGCATGCAGGTGCAAAGAAGCAGTGCAACAGATGATGTAGCACATTATGGAAGCACCATGAAAACCACAGTTATGCGCTCTGCTGTGTCTTCACAAGAGGCATTTACTGTTCTGAAACAAACCTTGCATGAAGCTTATGTCGATGGTATAGATTAAGCTGACAAAGGCCTGCAGTGTGTTGGCATATAATTCTTTTTTAGTGCCATGTTGTGCCTGCACTAATGAACTTGAGAAATTCAGATATTGTGTAGCTCGAGTACCATCATAAACCAGTTCAGTGATGCAGGCAGATCAAACAGACAATGTTCTAAGCGCTCCCATGTTTGTCACACAGCTGGAGCGACTGTTTTTGTACTTCCAATATTCAGTGCAAGCAGGAGGCCAGAAATTATTTTAAAATGCTTTTTTAATATTTTGAACAAGAATTTGGAACTGTCCATAGGACAAGTTGGCCCTGTTTAAGTCCATTTATTTCGTGCTGTATGCACGGCCCAAATTGTAAGCAATGGAGCATGTTTATGAGCATATTTAGCAAAAAAAAAAGGACATAGCAGTTTGCAGTGGTCAATTGCTTTTATTCTGAGCACTAATGCAGCAAAAAAGAAAGAAAAGAAAATATGCAATAAGAGAAAAGTGAAGTGGCAAGAAAACGGTTTGCTATGTTGGTTGCAAGAGTGGCTTATGGTCAGCAGGTTTTCATCCATGACTGGACTTGCGTTACATGAGAGGAATTACCATTACACATTATAGAATTCTATAGCTGACTACTTTTACTCAGAAACACTCTTGGTAATTCAATTACATGTATCCAGTTCAGTCTCTGATGAGAAAATAAATTTGGAAGAAACAACATAATGCACGAACTGCAGTGATGCCACCAGCAGCCTTGTGGTTGTAGGTTTGGACGGGTAGTCTTACACTGCATTTGCAGCATTATTATGGATTGGTGCTGTCAAGGCTCAACAACTATGACCACTTTAGTCATTTGCCCTTTGCTATCTTGGAAGGAGTCCAAGTGTTGACAAATTTTTTAGCAGTGCTTTTCATAAAGGACACAGATTCCAGCGTCGTGGCTCTACACTCAATTTTATGCATTGGGTTTTTATACAAGTCTTTCCCTGCAGCGCATACAACGAAGAGTATTTAGTGACCGTGAGCTGAGTTCTTAAAGACGTGAGGGAGGACGAGTGATGAAAGCTTGGAAGAGCAATTACCAATGAACCACAGCAGCAGGCCTGCAGCACTTTTTGAACATAGCAAGAAAGTGCATCCAATAAGTCATAAAGAGGCTCCTGTGGATGTCAGACATAGCACTGCACGCACCAGGAAACCGCCTGCTCTTCTTTGAACAAATGACGTCTGCAGGCAGGCCGGAACTAAGTAGGAGACAGAAAACTATGACTACCTGATTCAGGAGCCCAGTAACCGTGGTCACTAAGAGACGCCGCCATGTTCCCGAAGAGACTAATGCTGGTGTCACACGGGCACTTCGAAGCGCCCGTGTGACACCAGTATTAGGCAGCATGCACATCGTCAATGCGGAAGTGCGAATACAGTAGGGTAGAGGGGTGGGGGAAGAGATAGTGCTCAAGGTCATGCCTTGCACTGACATAGATTCTTGCTCATTTCTCTGCGTCTTCCCGCACGCTTTTCAGGATGAAAGGAGAGTGAACGAGTTCGGACAGAGTAACTCCCCTCACAATTGATGCTGTAACTCCGCTAAGGGCTAGCGGATTTGAAAAACTCTTGCAGCATGTGATTCGTGAGGTGGTTAACGCTTCTCATGATTACTAGGAAAAGTGTTGCAGGGACCCTCTAAGATCTCTATAGGTCAGCAGAATGGTCATTTCAGCTTGTTCTATTAACTGTACAACGACAACAAGGATTGTAAGGGGGGATAACATAGACAACAGATTACAGTTGTTTCCTATTTTGCTTTAATAGGACATTAATTGGCTTCCTTTCCCACACACTTATTATACAAAGTTAAACTGTGACACAAACATTCAAATAAGAATTCACTCTGTTGCAAACTACTGCAGATGTTCTCCGATGTGCCACACACGTGGCGGACTATCTTGAGCTGTTTCACCCAATTGATCTACTGCCGGCACCAACTTAATGGGCTGGCTCATCAGCTCTCCTTGCTTGCCGAGATGAAGCCATAAGTTGTTGCTCTGTAAAAAAACAAGAGTGGGAAATAATTAGGAACATAAATTCATGCAGAAAATTTCTCGCTAATTTTGCAGAGAATGGCAGGAATATTCAGTTCCAAGGAATATTCTGTGCACCCTCAGAGCAACTATACTAGGCTCCGGTACTGTACTAGGCTGCTGGGAACGTTCACTGCGAACTCTACAATGCAGTGTGCTGCAAGTTTTAAACGGACACTAAAGGCAAATATTGAGCTTCGTTATCTCTGTAGATAACTATCACCCCTTTCCATGCACTTCTGAATAAATTTATCGCATGAGAAACTGCTAGTGAAAGTCGCTGATGCCATACTCCTTGAACCATCATGTGTGCCACAACCAAGGACAGGATGTAACTATATCTGCCGCCATGTTCTGTGATTCAGCGAGAGGCCAAGGAGGGACTCCTTCTTAAACTGAGTGCCAAGTCAAGGGCTCAAGGCAAGAAACAGCTAAGCCGGCCAAGAGGGATCACTGCAGTTATCAGATTTCCCTGGCTCTGTTTGAAAGGCACAGTGAACAGCTTCTGGCGATGGTAACATTGACATGAGCTTAGTGACACTCAATCAAATGAATTGTATGCCACAAAATGAAAACATGTCATAAACCAAGGGAAAGCCGATTGTGGTCAGTGTGGTTGGCTGAAGGGGGGCCTTGCAGTCGATGACCTTCGAAAACCTGACAACTCTGTTGCCTAGAGTATTTGCGGCACTGCTACACCACAATTTTGAATGGCTGTCGAATGATTCAGGCGCTTCCCGCAAGCAGTATGCGGCACTGCAGATGTGTTTTTGTTTCATTGCTACCAACACTAAATTCACTTAAAATACTTATTTTATATTTGTTTAGACAATTTAAGAAATTGTGCATATGCTGTCACACACACACACACACACACACACATATATATATATATATATATATATATATATATATATATATATATATATATATATGTTTGAGGAAGAGGGTAACAAACGTTCGAAACAAATTTTTACTAACGTTTCGGCAGGCCCACCTGCCGAAACGTTAGTAAAATTTGTGTTTCGAACGTTTGTTTCCCTCTTCCTCAAACACATATTACACCGGATCCATCAATTTTCATTCGCACACACACACACACACACACACACATATATATATATATATATATATATATATATATATATATATATATATATATATATATGTCACAAAATAGTGCCCGTTTGGAAATAAAAACCCGGCGTCCAAAGGCCGAAACAACAAGAAAAACGGCGCGCGGAAGAGGCACCGAAAGACGCGCCGCGCCTACAAAAAGCCAGAATGTTGTAGAAGCTTTCTTATCGCGGCGAGCGCGCGCGCGGGGCAGACGTAAGGAGAGAGAGAAGGCGGAGAGTACACACCGACGCTCCCCGCGCAGTGAGAGAGAGAGAGAGGCGCCGCCCCAACCAAGAAGGTTCGAGAGTGGGCGAGAAGGTTCCCAATTGTATGTGTGCTCTGGGTCACGTGGCCCTACGGAACCTTCTAGTACCCTTTCCCAGGACTATATAAGCGGTCGGACACGGGCCGCGCAGGAGGGGCGAAGAAGAGACGAAGAGAGAGTTGAAGAGTTCCAAGTAAAAAGAAGCAAGAAGTCGTGCGTGACTCAGACGCCGAGCCAGCTGACAGGCCACCTGCAAGAAGACGCCGAGTGTCTTGGTGAATAGGACTCTTTGTGTTTTGTTCATTGTTGCAGTGCATGAACTTGTTCGTGTTGGTTGGCCTTGTATAACTTTGCGACCCATCTGTTTTTGAGTTGTGAAAGCCGTGTTGTGTACGTTTGTGTGACTGCCTATTTGATGAAAATATATTTCTTTTGTTTGACCACCCTTGGCTCTGACTCGGTCTTTGAACCACTGCTGGCGTTTTGCTAGTGTGCTAAAGGGGACCAAAAATCTTATTGTCCAAGCTTTCGTGGGATCTTTTTCGGGGAACCAAGACGTTGGTTCTTGGAATTATTTCCGGCGATCGCGCCCCGTACTTCATAGCACGGGTTTGGTGACAATATATAGTTTTTAAGTTGTTGAGTAGTGAGACTGACCGCATTTTCGCCACTTGATGCCACTACCGTGTTGGGCTGGGTATGCGTTTACTGTGTATCCTTCAGAGTGTTTCGTCCACTGACACAAGCAAGCAGGAGACTGAGGCTCAAGACAAGGCTACTCTGATATTCTACACAGGCGCGATCATGCAGGTAGTTGGTTCCAGCACTGAGGTGACGAAACCGGAAGCCATTGTCACCGAGCAAGACCTTTTCTGCTCAAACGATTTGGCGACCAAACTAAGTGTGCACAGACATCTAGTCTCATTCACTCTTCAAACTAGGTGGTCTGAGAAGACTGTGCCATTTCTTGGTGAGAAGTTTTACAAACGTGCATTCCGTGTTACACCGGTGAATTTTCACTACACCATGAACACTGTGATACTGCTGCTGTATCGTCATAACAAGAACAGGTGTGAAGCCATCGCAGTTGATAAACTTGGCTTGTACTGCTATAGACCTATTCCACCGGCCTACGTCACGAGGATGCGGTGGCGCTGTCGTCGGGAGTTTTGGCTTCGCATGGTAGGCATCCGCCGGCGCGCTTACCGTAGCAGCCGCTGCGTTTTCGCTGGTGCGGGCGCTTCTCACCGCCGTGCAATGAAGAAAAGTGTTCACCGATGACCTGCGCCGTGGGTTGGTTGCTCAGCAACGGACAAGATATGTGCGATAGGTTTTTATCGGTTTCCTGCTTATGTCTGTCTTAAGGAAAGGGACGAACCTGTAACGCCGGCTCATCGGTTATGCGCCAAACATTTTCGTCATGACTAAGCATATGTGTAATTATTTAGCATTAGTGCGGCCTGTTTCATTTGAGAGAAATAGCATTGTCACAAGTTTGTCAAGTGGAATGCTCGACACCAAGTTTCTTGGCATAAACAAAGTGCGGACACAGAGCGATGACGCTTACCGCAAAGCGCGCACGACATTTGCTTAGCTCGATGTGCAGAAGTAATCGCGGTCGCTGTGTATTATTGAAGTAGGGAAGCTATAGATACGTCATACGAATTTCATTCACTCAAGTGAAACAAATATATAAGAGCTTAATTCACGTAGCCGTGAGCGAAACGCCGATTACAGCGATGCTTTTGCAAATCGCTTGCGGCTGCAATAGCATACACACGAGAAGTGTCTTTGGCCATGCTGTAGTGATTGTGATGCGCTTTACATTCTTTTTTCGATTGTCAGACTGCGCGAATGAACCACATGTTTGAAATTTGCCGCGTCGTGACAGGACTTCACGCCTTCACGATCGGAACTGAGCGTATGGGCAGAGCCGCAAGCCGCGGTTATGTGCCTTGCTGGCGGTTATTTGAGAGCCTTGTCCTTGGCACGTTATTGCTTCTTTTGTGTGTGTGTGTGTGCGTTATCACAGCCATATTTACATAGGTGATAGCGTCACCAATATCGAATGCTTGAGTACCTGTTCCGTTACATTTGTTTCTGCGCAAGGATTTCGTGCAAGGATTAGAGGCTTTAGTCCGAAACAGTATTTTTAGCTGAGATATTTTCAAGTCGTATTTAAACAAGTCTCGCTGGTTGCAGGTGGTTCATCCTTGCGCTAGTTACCGAATTAAAGCATACGCATGAAGCGATGCCTACATGATAGCTCGCGATCATTCGCATCATGTGGCAACATGCTTGTCCTTCAGTTTCTCACATCTTGTCATAGCTAGGCGTCGTCACATTCTTTTCTACATTCATTGAATGCTTTTTACAGAGCTAACGCAACTTCATCTCGCGCGGCTGCCCCTCGCAAACTGTTGTAAACACACCATCGGCGCTCCGACGCCCCGTGCTCGGAGGCAGCTTTCGCACGCTTCGCCGGCGGCGGTGGCGCGACCGTGCAGGGCCGTGGCAAGCGGTGGGCGGGGCCTCCGCGCCGCGACATCGATACAAGCCCTGGTTATATCGCCGGTGCCTACCACTGTTTACCAACATGGAATAGGTCTTTAGCTTGTGCCGACTGAATTCTTGAGCAGATGATAAATAAAAACTGCAAGGGAGAATGGACACGTGGAAATAAAAAGGAAAACCGGTGAGCAGCTACAGCGAGAGAACAGCAACAGTGCAAATAGCAGTATGTCACTGCTGTCGAAAATATCTGCAGCTTGTACCCTTCAAATGGCAAAAGCACTTTATAAAATAATCAACAGCACTCGTATGCGCTATTTTTAGAGCATTTTTGTTTGATTTCCTTACTTTTGTCTTATTATGAGTACAAGCGCACTGTGAAGGAAAAGACGTATTCGCATTGTTTCCGCTTGCGTTGCTCAACAGCCTTTGAAGTCTCGCAGTGCACCATTGAGGCGACAGAGTTTACTCAACAGCCTTCAAAACCACCTGTAAAGCAGCTCGAAGGCCTTCGAAACGCCCATGTGACACTGGTGTTAGACTTGGTAAGGTTGTGGAGATGCGTTTGCCCCCACGGCTTACCCTGCGAGCGTGGTCCGATAGGCGACGCTCCTCCACCGGGTTCGATGATTCGCCGGCACGGCACAGAGGAGGCACCACCAAGGCTCGTCAATGAACGAGGGCTTTATTGACCCAGATGCAACACGGTGCGACAGTCACGGCTTGCGGGCAAAAGGGGCTCACCGCAGTGCCGATCGAGTACGCGTGCCTGTAGCGCTTACGGCTAACCAAAGGTGCCCGTGGGCAAGGGTCCGCCAAGCGCACGAACGAGATGCAGCGTGCCAGAGGCTTCGCTTAACCACCTCGTCGCGGGTATCGTGAGCATCATCTGGCGCAAGCAGTCGCGCGCGCGGGGCGCGGGATAGCTCACGTGAAGAGGGGCCGCCGCAGGGGGCCAATCAGGGCTCGTCCCGATGACGTTAGCTAGCGTGACGACACGGAGCCAGGAGTAAGAGCACCTGAGAGAATGCTGCACAGGAATGGCGGACCGGCGCGCTAAGAGAGCGCTAACCTTGTATCACACGCCGTTTCCTGGCGGCTCCTCACATCCGAGATGGCACAGGGCAGACGCCACAGGCTAGCTTGTGGGACGAGGCGCAACGGGGCGCCGTCTCGTTTCCCACATTCCCCCCTCCTAAAGACCGAGGCCGGCCTGCAAAGGAGGCTGACCGAGGGCCCTTGGCCAGGTTGACAAAGCCACAAAGGGGCTAAGCAACAGGGCAATGTCCGAGATGGTAGCGTCGTCTTCACCAGGGCCAGGTCTCGGGAAGCGATGTCACACAGCAAGGAGAAGCGAAGCTGTCGCAGTCCTTGACGCGAGTTCATGTCTTGCCTTTGTCACACAAGGTCGCACACACCAGTGAGGGTTCACAGCTGAGGTCAGCAGTCACAGAGCAAAGGGGGGCGGGCTGCACAGTTGGTGCTGCCAGCCTGCTTGAAGTTCATCGGACAGGAGAAGCAGGCTGCCGGGAACGTGCGAGGCGTGGCTGCGGTTTGCGTGCAGCAGCCACCGAAGTTGCTGTGTTGTGCACTGACCGGAATGGCCGGCCGAAGCAGCTGACAGCCGGGAACGGGAGCCGGAGCGACCACGCTCGGGCCGCGGGCCAGAGCTTGAGTGGAACGACCAGCCACCGAGAGCGAATGCCCATGTTGCAAGGGAGGCCAGGCTGGCTGGTGGTTTGCAGGGCTGGAGGCAGGAGCCAAGCCGCCGCCTAGATGACCCGGAACAGCAGGCTGCAGGAACCGCAATAGGCTGGTGACAAGGTGGAGCAAGGCGCGGGAGGAAGACTGGGTGACACAGGAGAAGATCGGTATGCCCCCGGCATAGCCGGCTTGCCGGGAAGGGTACCTGCACGGCTGTATTGCTAATAAAGCAAGCACATGCGAGATACAGGCTTTGGCAACACATCAGGGGGTATATTCGACCAAAAGGGCCGTTCACCTCATCGATATGTGTGCCTGCGCACAGCTGCTGCTTCTCTTCGTTCGCTATCGAGATAGGAAATAAGTTCGACTATCTGTTAGCCCGAGAGAAAGCTGCTTCCGCGCGCGTTGTGCGGAGGTACGTCCTGCTGCCTGGTTATAGACGCCGCCGAGGAGGGCGAGGACCCTTTTTGGCCTTGAGCGGCGAGCAACACAGACTGCTAAGCGCCACTCCGTTTGCGCGGGGCTCCAGCGGCATTACGCGAAGAAAGCTCGCACTCACCGTTGCCTCTGCGCCGTAGTAAACGCTCCCGTCGGTGGGTAACCGGAGCCGCGCGAAGGGCATACGAAGCCGAAGGCTCGACGCCGCTTCGGTGGCCGCGTATTCACAGCGTTCGTTTTTTTCTACCACGTCGGCAGGAAATAAAAGTGCAGCTGCCTCTTGCTGGAGAGAAATTCCACAGGAGTGTTATACTACGTTGGGTCTGCACGTGTGGGTAAACTGGGCTATGAAAAAGCCGCTTACCGCTTCTGTGCGTCCCCTGGCACCTCAGCTGCTTCTCTCCGTTCGCTATCAGAATAGGGAATGGAGTCCGGCTATCTGTAGCGGGAGAAAAAGCCGCTTAAGTGCGTTTCCGCAGGTCGTACCGGTGGCGTGGCTTTGGGCCAGCCGTCTCACGGTTCTCCTGCGGGTCGTTGACCGCCTCCCCCTCTCTCCAGTTGCTACTGCGGGCAACAAAGGGTTTGAGGTCGGAGACGTGGACTGGACCGCCGACTAATTTCCCTTGGGAGTCGGCCAGCTTGTATACCAGAGGTGACATTTTGGTCTTCACTCGGTATGGGCCCAACCATTTGGCCGACAGGGAGGCTGAGATGCCTTTGGCCGCGTCACTCAAGACGTGGTTGCGCCTGAGGACGAGGTCGCCGACATCGTAGTGCACGTCCCGATGCGACCGGTCGTATTGAGCCTTCTGTCCAGCTCGCGCTTTTGCCAGGTTGGAACGGGCCAAGTCAAGGGCTACGTCCATCCGTGAGCGCAATTCCGCCACATAGCCAGACAAGCCGGCTTTCGTGGCGCACGCCCCGCTGCCGGTCCGCAGAACGCGGACCATTGGGTTTGGCAGCTCTCTACCGAAGTTGAGAAATGAGGGCGTGTACCCGGTTGAACGGTTCACCACTGACCTCATGGAGAAACCTATCTCGTTAAGACAGGCGTCCCAATCCCTATGTTGCTGGGCAAAGGTCATCAGCAAGGGCTTGAGGTTCCGGTTAATCCGCTCTGTCGGGTTGGCCTGTGGGTGATACGTGGTTGTTTTGCGGTGCTTTATGCCAAATGCGGCACACGCATCCAAGAACACCTTGGCCGTGAAATAGGACGCATTGTCCGTGATCAACTCCGTGGGAAAGCCGAAGCGGGAGAAGACCTCGATCAATTTGTCCCAGATTGCGCGTGCCGTTAACTTCCGAAGGGGATAAAGTTCGACCCATTTCGTGAGGTGATCCGTAACAGCCAGAAGATAAACATGACCTCGACGGCTTCGGGGGAAAGGTCCCATAATGTCACAGGCCGTGAGTTGCCACGGTTCTTGGCTGTGGATCGGTTGCATGAGCCCGGGGGGTTTGCCTGCACGGGCTTTCACGCATTGGCACACGCGGCATGAGCGGGCATAGTGAAGAGCATCACGCTTCATGCCTGGCCAGGTGGCAGAGCGGCACAACTTTTGAAAAGTCTTAAGGCCACTCGCATGTCCGGCCAACCGCGAGTCATGGAAATAGCTCAGAGTAGCTTTCCTTAGACTGCGGGGAATCACCACCTTGAAAGACTCCTGGGGAGCTTCTTCAGATGGAATGTAACGCATAACTCCGTCGGCGTCAAGCAGATACGAATCCAACGTGCCAGCAACAATACCAGCTGCATCGCACTCGGCGCCAACAGCAATACCAGCTGTCAGTTTGCGCCCGGCGGCATGGCCGCCCTGCCCCTCGAGGGAGCTCGGCTCTTTGAGCCCTTCAACGATTTGTTGACAAAAGGGATCGCTCTGCTGTGCCTTGAGTAGTTCTTCTCTGCTAAAGACGATACCGGCCGACGTGACAGGGTCAACCAGGTATGCGTCCTTCCCCACGACGGTCGACTCGGAAGTGACTTCGCCAGTGGGGGTTGCGCCGTTCGAGGCATTGGAGGCAAAGGCTCCGGTCTCTACTTGGTGCGATTGCTCTCGGGAGTGGCGGACAGAGGCGTCAGACGCCGAAACGGGGGCGCGCGACAGGGCATCGGCCACCACGTTTGAACTCCCTTTCCGGTAGCGCACAACAAAGTTGTACTTCTGCAAAGTCAACGCCCAGCGCGCGAGGCGGCCAGAGGGCTCGCGCAAGCGCTTAAGCCAGGTGAGCGCCATGTGATCCGTCTCAACCACAAACTGCACTCCGTCGACATAGCAGTCGAACTTCCGGAGAGCAAAAATTATAGCGAGACATTCCCTTTCAGTCACGCTGTAGTTGCGCTCGGCGGCGTTCAGTGTCCGGCTCGCAAAGGCGACTGGCCGGAGAACGCCGTCGTGCTCCTGAAGCAGTACCGCCCCGAGACCCAGGTCGCTCGCGTCAGCTTGGACAACGAACTCCCTGTTAAGGTCAGGTAGCTTCCCAGACAACGCTAGCACATCCTGAGTGCATACTGAGGCTGTCTTACCGAGCACGTTGTGTTGTCCCCAGGATGTCCCAATATGAACCTAAAACCATCCTCAATGGGTCTATTTGTCCGGCCTCAGCACATCTTCAAAACGTCCTCATAACAGCGTTCGGGGATCTTTGTAGCATGCGTTCAGGACGTATCCAGGACTGCATTCAGGGCTCTCTTTAGGATGCTTTCAGAGCATTTCAGAGGTTTGCTGCACCTACAGGAAATCTGTCTATTAAATGTGACTTTACCGTTCAGGCTCGAAATACTGGCTTGCACCTGCTGCTAGAGCTTACTACGAACTTTTTTAATCAGTGCTCAGTAAATCGCCATGCTAGAACAAAACGCACATAGTGAGACAAAAAAAAAACACTTTATTAATTTAAGCTTGAAACATTGCAGAATGTTAAATAAGAAATGTAGTTGACAAAACCAGGTTGCTTGTTGAAACTCTTCATCGGGGTCCTCTGAAGAGTGGCACGGTCCTAGAGGAAATATTAAAAGACATGATGAGTAGGTCATACAGCACGACAGAAATGACAGAGAGAGTTCAAGTCAGTATGATACAGCATTGGATATAGTAACATTTACTTGCACTCTTACGAGAGCTCATGAGATAAGCATCTCAAGATTATGACTGACACTTTGTGTACCGTCAATTGCCACTGCCAACGTGTAAAATCATGAACTAAGCATTGAAGCCAAAAAAACAAGCAGCGCTTGCTTCCTCAGAAATATTTTGTAATTGCAGTCGGGCGCTGTCTGCACTAAAGTGCACGCAGCTCGACACTTGCGCAACTGGACAGCTCACATCGACCGCGTTGTCCTTGCTGGGAGCACGTTGAACGTGTTTACATTCGTGACCACGCAGGAAATGGTCACACAAACTAGACTTTTAGTATAGCGGAAGAGAGCGAAACGCTAAAGCTAACGCAAAGGCATGTACGGCGACAACTACACCTTAAAACAACTCTTATTAAATCCCTAAGTTCGCCACAAAATCATTGTGCCGGTATCGTGTGAGTGTGTTGTTAGTGCTGCATCAGCAGACCCGAAAAACATCGCTTCGTTTCAACATGCCGCCATCGAGTCTCCTTTCTGACCCGTACTGCCTGTCATTTCGAAGTTGCGATGACATAGGAGCGCTTATTTTATACTTTGGAAACCAGAGAAGCTACGCATGCAGTCAATGTCGTCGAGGCTATGCCGTATATACGAGAAATTTCGCCGACATTTCCGCTTTGAGAAGGCAGACTTTCCACTTGTCATCAGTGCCCCGGAGCTTCTGCAACATTTCTCCGGTGCCCAGGGGGTTCGCATCTGTGCATGTGCCTGCGAAGGCTGGCTTATCCAAGTCGCCTTTGTGACTGATGGAATACTTCGCCAAACAGTACTGTCATTTCAAGCATTATACATACAGTAGTGCACCACACTACTCGTCTCGGCTTTATTTAATTGGTTGTAGCTTGAAACAGCCGATGTACAAAAAGAAAAAAGCCCCGGTGGCAGTGCCGCCATCTCGACGAGACTACCGTAAACGTGAGCAAAGCGACATGGCCTCTGAGATTTCGAGCGCCGGCAAGCGCAGTCTCGAAGGCCGTGAAAGCGAGTGCACTCACGTTTTAAGCCTTGTGTGCCGCTTACTGAGAGCGTATCTTGAAAACGGCGACACATTGTCACCAATACACGGCTGGCGAAGCTTAATTAGCCAAACCTAAGGCAAATAAGAACATGAGCGGGTAATGAATGAGCTTAACAATGCAGGCCGATGTCCCGACAGATCTGAAGCGAGTGGTCTCACTTCGACCGACGCCGCCATCTTGCCAGCCGTACGGGTCCCTTTGCGAGCGTTAGCATTGAACGATATCTTCCGAAAATAGCGTAGGCACGTAAGGGTATCGTGTACGTTAACGTTCTGCGCATGCGCGGTGTGTTCCACGGTAACGTTAACCTTACGCTAAATCTTTGCGTTTGCTGCTTTCCGATATACTAAAACTCACTATTGTCAACCCGTTGCGTTCGGGCCATGGAGGGGCCAGCGAGCGATGTTGCGCCATTTGCGAAGCAGAGAGGGGGCTCAGCTGCGGCGCGCCGGACGTCGAACTGCGCTCGGGACAAGGAGGGGCCAGCGAGCGAGCTCACGCCGGGAGCAGAGCGCGAAGGCTCCGCTGTAGCGTACTGTGCCGTCAACGACGCTCGGGACAAAGGTGGGCCAGCGAGCGCGTGTGTGCCATCACCTAGGAAGGAGCGAGTGGCTCCGGTTTGGCATACGGCAAAGCGTACGGCGCTTGGGGCAAAGGTGGGCCCGGCTAGCTCAGTCGGTAGAGCATGAGACTCTTATCTCAGGGTCGTGGGTTCGGGCCCCACGTTGGGCGCCAGTTATGTGGAGGTGGGTTTGCCCCCACGGCTTACCCTGCGAGCGTGGTCCGATAGGCGACGCTCCTCCACCGGGTTCGATGATTCGCCGGCACGGCGCAGAGGAGGCACCACCAAGGCTCGTCAACGAACGAGGGCTTTATTGACCCAGATGCAACACGGTGCGACAGTCACGGCTTGCGGGCAAAAGGGGCTCACCGCAGTGCCGATCGAGTACGCGTGCCCGTAGCGCTTACGGCTAACCAAAGGTGCCCGTGGGCAAGGGTCCGCCAAGCGCACGAACGAGATGCAGCGTGCCAGAGGCTTCGCTTAACCACCTCGTCGCGGGTATCGTGAGCATCATCTGGCGCAAGCAGTCGCGCGCGCGGGGCGCGGGATAGCTCACGTGAAGAGGGGCCGCCGCCGGGAGCCAATCAGGGCTCGTCCCGATGACGTTAGCTAGCGTGACGACACGGAGCCAGGAGTGAGGGCCTAACCGCATGCACGCGATTTTCGAGCGACAGGATCTGCTGTCGCGAAGCCCCATCCGTCGCTGTCGCTCGTCGCGTCGCGCGTTTCTGGAAAACTAGAAAAGATCGCTTGTCGCCCGGAAGTGAGCGTGACGATTTCCGGCAACATGGCGGCACGCCTGATCCTCTCTTCGGTTGCAATTTGCTCTTGATGCTTGTTATCCGCGCGTTATTTAAGGACTGCAAGGTATAGACTACCTTCTTTAGAGCCACATCTCACGCGGAGAGTGAGGCAGCGGCCGTATTTTGTCGTTAATCTTGTTATCGACGGCTTGTCTTGATGCTTCGGTGGTAGCTTACTGCAATGTCAACAACGTCGTTGTGCGAGGTAGGCCTACTCTGTCCGAGGCAGCCATGTCAAACCTCGAGAAGCACGACTTCAACGAGCGTCTCATCGACGAAGTTAAAAAAGAAAACGCTATATGGGACATGTCGAGCCCACACTACAAGTCCCAGCTACTCAAAGAAGTAGCGTGGCGTCGTATCGCAACAGCGATGGGATGCGCAGTCAAACATCTACGACGCAGTTTCCAAAGTGCGTCGTAGCGTAGCGGCGTAGCATCCGGGGGCCCCCTCGAGGTCACTGCAGGTACTACTGTCGCGGTTAAACAAAAGATTGCGAAAAAAAAGGGAGTCGCCGAACACTTTTATGTCTTTTTTCTCACAAAAAGAGCAATAATAAATTTATCATCTGGTCATTTATCTAGTTTTAAATTCTTTTTTGCAATTTACGTGCGTGCACGCGATAGTTTTCAATCTAGCAACAATGGCACTTTGTCGCCAACATGTGGTTGCAGCCGCCGCGACGCGACAGCGCGACGGAGCTCATTTGTCGCTGTCGCTTGTCGCTGTCGCTCGAAAATCGCGTGCATGCGGTTGGGAGAGAATGCTGCACAGGAATGGCGGACCGGCGCGCTAAGAGAGCGCTAACCTTGAATCACACGCCGTTTCCTGGCGGCTCCTGACATCTGAGATATGGCACAGGGCAGACGCCACACGCTAGCTTGTGGGACGAGGTGCAAAGGGGGGCCGTCTCGTTTCCCACAAGGTACATTACCCCCTGCCGAAAATTCAACTAGTCCACCTGTTTTGACCAGAAATCAAGGTGGCCTGAAACAAAAGCTCTTTGCAAGGCATTGCAACTGAATATTTGGCAATAACATCTTTTGCTGCCTGGGTGTCGCAATATGTTTGCCCCCTGCACATAACAACTGACCGAAGCCAGCAGTTCCAAAGTGCGTTTTTTTCTACCTTGGCACATGCTTGCATTACACCATGGCTTGCAACTCCAAGAGTAACAGCACGGTCAGGCTTATCCAAAGACAATTGAGGGTGTAAAGAACATGCGGTGGATGAGCCGGATATCTATGCACTATGGTTGCTTATTCTCAGCATCTCTGCCGCGGTGGTGGAGTAAGGATGTAGACAAACATGTTCTCAAGCTCACCACAAGAGTATCACTGGCCACCACAGTTGACAGAACTGGGTGGCAAAGATTTTTCCAGTACTAAGCTGCACACAATTCGTCATGACCTCTGAGTGTCAGCAGAGCCAAGTTGCCCTTTTGGATCTTCATGTTCCAGCTAAGTTTTGTGGTACCCAGCATGGCACACTGCCAGTGCCCCCGGGACACTAGAGAGGCTACATTCATGGCTTGACCAGCTTCAACCTATAACCCAATAGCCAACCTGTGATTAGTTTTCTGACAATGGACACAGCAATATGCGTTTGTGTGATGTAACATTATCAAGCCACAACTGACTCCTTCCTATGAAAGCCCCCCCCCCCCCCCCTCGTGCAATTTTGCATTAAAGAGAATACAGTGAATACTGACATTTGCAGCAGAGACCTTGTATTTTCTGAATGAGTGTCTGGTGAACCTTCGCAGTTCGGGCATCCAAGTGCTTGTTGGCCATGTCGCCTCCGATAGTGATGCCACTGTCTCCTTTACTAGATGCCTGCCACATAAGCAGAAAGCCAGCTGTCAAGCCGTTTTTTCCCTCTCTCCACTAGTGTCTGTTGCTGGCACTGCATATGGCTCACACCCCAATAGCTATGGCACCCTCTCATAACTTCCACTGCAAATCCCAAAAGACTCTCAATTGGCACTCCTCAAGAGCCATATGGATGAAAATCCGAGAGCTCACTGTATGTTTTAAAGTGACAGCTACACTACTGACAGTCCAGCTGCCTTTTAAAAATGCACCTAAACAATCGTGGAGCCAAGAACACACTGAAATGCTGTCAAATTGCCGGCAGCCGCGGTCCTGCCCACTACCGTGATGATAGTGCCAATATAGAGTGCCACCTTGTGGCGCTTGTACAGAACTCAAAGGCAGGCCAATTCCACTGAGAGCTCGAACCGTTCCTCAGGCATCTAGTAAAGGAGGCAATGGTGATGCACATTGTTTGCTTATGCTGTTGTTTGCCAATTTACAAATGTTCGATAATGCAAGAGTTGGGAATGGTGTAAGTTTTTATTTATTTCTGCATACACTATTGCACTGTGCTTCCAGTTTCTCCCCTTACTGTGGTCTGCTGCAGGCAGGCCCCTATATAACGCACTCGGCATTGACTTGTAGTGTGGTATGCAGTGCAGTGTGTTGTATAAAAGATATTTTCCTTTCCTACATGCCATGATGGTCAAAGTGCACATTTTGGTGCCGTGTTTTATTCCACTGGACATTGGTGGTACATCCAAGTTGGATACGTGTTACTTAAATGCTGTCGTCCACTCACCGAAACCCATTTTATGGCCACACCAGTAGGAAAGAAAAAAAAATCTGGAATAAAATATTGATGCCACTGACTCTTGTTGAAAGTACGCCAAGTGCTCAGTGACGTTGTGTTACTTCTTTTACAGTTATTCACACATTTGTTTTTCTATTTGTCTATACACAGTAAAAAGGAAGGTGCAATCAATACTGTAGCAGAAGGAGCTGCTCCTCCATGCATGTGTGTATGCCGAATGGTTAAAAGTTGGATACTGGGGACAATACAGAAGGGTCTTGCAGCATGTCTGGTGTAACTGTCCCAGGTAGCTGGTAGCTCTGGAACTGAGGTTGTAAGAGACGGGTGAGCGCTGACATAGTGGTCTGGCTGCGAAGCTCGCATGGTACAGTAAACCCTCGTTAGAACGAAGTCGCTTTATTCAAATTATCGCTTTTATCGCAGTGTCATGCAGTCCCGACCCAAATGCGTGTATTTTAGACCGGATTACTCGAAGCATGTCCATAGCTTGCTCCGCTTAGAGCGAAGTAACAAGTTGCGGATGCGTATTCACGGCGGGGGCAAACTGCTTTGCACACGCCGGTTTTTCCCGGTCGCACGCGGAAGACGCTGATGATGGCTGCGAGGACTGCGACGATCTCTACGAAGCTGTGAACAGCATCATTGGCGGAGATCTGGAAGGCAACTTCGAATCATTCGCGATAACTGACGCAGATGTACCCGTCGTTGCCCCAGCTATACGGATGCGAAATAGTCGACTTGCTTGGAGGCCCCAATGAGGAAGATAAGCCGCTAGACGAACAGCCTCGCGAAATACCAACAGTGGCACAAACGCAGGAGTGCCTCCGTCTGTTGCAAAATAGAGTGGAGTGCGCGGGCGGCGACCACGACCTCATAATTTGCCTGAACAAACTGGGGCAGGCGCTCCTCGCGCCCAGCCGAAGCACCCGACAAAGTCAGCTGACTGACTTTTTGTGCGTGAATAAAAGTTTGTTTCACTGAATACCACTTCTGCGAAGTTCTCATGGCTAATTTAGCTGTACTTGGTGAGCTTTTATGGGGCAGTCGCGTATATCGAATTACCGCTTATATCGAATTCTTTTGCCGTCCCGTTGACTTCGTTATAACGAGGGTTTACTGTATATGAGGGCAGCACCACAACGGCCAAGTTGGGAACAGAATGGACTTAACAGGAGGATCTAGTGGTGCAGCGGTAGCTACAGGATTGCCCAAGGGGGCCGGTGCATAAGACAACTGACCAGTGGCATGGTAATTATCTGGCTGCATTGCCAGATATTGTATTCGTTGTATTTATTGTATTCGTTGTCTGGATTGCTTATAATTGTTTATAATTGGTGCTTTCAAAGGCCTTTATGATTTTATATTTTGGCGTATATATTCGCCTTAGGACTCTATTCCTTATTTAGCTTTATGTATGTCGATTTTGATTAATCATTAGTATCGTGGATTATTTTATATGTAAACATGGCTCGAGTGCGGTCTGACTTCGGGAAATGGTTTTATTGAAATGACCATGTCAGAGGATCAATAATAAAGGCACGATTATGGGGACCATTATGGAAGCTTATTATATATTGCGAGGTAGCAGGTATTCTCTTGCTGCCGTTTGAAATCTTGCGTTAGCTTGTGCCAGAGTTCTCCTAACATATACTTTGCCAACGTGGGAGTGATATGTTTCCGTGTATTGAATACGATAGTGTGTCATCCATTGGATAAAAGCTGCCTATATGCAGCTTTTATCCCACCATCCTTGCCGTTTATGTATGTTTTGTATCTATGTGGAAATAAACTTCAAACTTCAACTTCAAAACAGTGCCATGTTTCTTTGTGTAAATGCTATGTATATGGTGGACTAAGCGCTTCTGACAGCTACTCGTGCCTCATGCGGAGCGGACGTTCCAGCCCAGAAGTTCGCGAGCTCACTCGCCTCCGTCGACAACTATGGCCACTACAGCCCCATCGCAGGTAACACTGCAGAGTCTACTTCTACCTGAAACGCAATGCTTGGATGTGGTATGTGTTGTATCAGCGCGGCCGTCAGGAACGCCCACGCCGTCAGGAACAAAGAACCGGCGCGCCGGTGTTTATTGAGGAGGGTTAGGGATTATGAAATAGAGTTACTGTATATGTTCCCCTTGGGGAACAGAGTTGCGTCTCTGACAGAACTCGCCACTCGCGCCCCCCATTCGCCTAGAGCGCTCACGTGCGCAAAATGCATCCTTTTGAGGGAAAGCCAACTTCACGGCAGCGCGTGCTCTGACGCCCGCCACGCCACTATGGCCGCTACCTTCCGCCGCGCCACCGCTGTCCGATGTTCGACCGTGGCCTCGGCAATCGGCGACGGCAGCTGCCGATCGCGGAGGCCAAGGTTCGACGTTAAGGCGCAGCTCGTTTGGCTCAGCTGTGATCTAATAACGTTGGCTATGGCAGCGTGATGTGTGCTTTAATTTTGCTGGAAACTGTCTTCTCAAACATGTGCCAAAAAAAATGGAAGTGAGTGAGTGAGTTGTTAGTTTTATGGCACCAGGGCAACGAAGGCCAAAAGGCGCCAGGAAAAATGCTCTCCTGATGACCCGTGGTAAAACTTTCAATGACATGAATGTAAAACACGAAGATGGTGATAAGCATGGCATGAATATGTATGGATTTTCTAAATATCTAAAATATATTAAAAGAGCCTATCAGCCTCCTGTGCATTTGGCTGGCAAGTGCACATAGACTGTAGGCGTTTCTATACAGTTAACGCAGTCGTACTCTTTTCGAGGAGATGTGACTGCGGCCAACATGCACATGTCAGATGTGATGAACGATACCTATGTCCTTTAAGTATTCGAATAGGTTCTCATTAGGGATGTGTGGCTCTTCGCCCAGTAAAAGGATAGGATGGATCGGAGTGTATGTCCTGTATATTTCTGAGAAGTATCGTCGTCTTTTTGGTTCGTAAAAGGGGCACGTTATAAGTATGTGTAGCACAGTGAGTGGTTGGCCACATTTCTCACAGAGAGGACTCTCTTCGTCACGGAGGAGGTAATTGTGTGTTGCATGTGTGTGTCAAATCCGCAGTCTTGCAAGTAGGACTTCATAAAATCGGTTCCGGTGGCTTACACTCTTCCACTCCTTTATGATTGGTTTAATCAGATGTAATTTGTTGTGCTCTTCTGCTGCCCAGTTTTGTTGCCATATTGCGCGAATTGATTTTCTGAGTGCTTTAGAGTGGTCTTGAATTGGAATTTTGCCGATATAGTTTCCCGAAAGTGTAGCTGTCTTTGCGGCACAATCTGCCCGTTCATTTCCTGATATTCCAACATGACTTGGGATCCAGCAAAAATGTATAACTTTTCCATTGAGCATCATCCTGTTAACCGCCCGGATAAGATCTCTAAGGAGAGGATTTTTTGTTTTTCTCCTCGACGAAAGAGCAGCCATCACGCTTTTAGAGCCGGTGTAAATAACAGTCTCTTCTTGCTCCTCATTTTGTGCTTCTTGAATGGCCAACAACATTCCATACATTTCAGCTGTGAACACACTAGCTTTTGCATTTATATTAACAGTGTGCGCTTGTGAGTTTGTAGCAGCAGCTGCACCAACACCGTCATTGGTTTTTGAACCGTCTGTGAAGAAAGACGAGAAGTCCCGGTAAAAGCACTGCAATTCTAAAAACTCTTTTTGTACGATTGTTTCTGAAGTAGACTTTTTTCCGTATTTAGTTAGGGTGAAGTTACAAATAATATCCCTATACAACCAGGGAGCAAAGGGCTCTTCATATAGGGTTAGTTCCTGCTGTAGTGAGTGGACATCAACTCCCATGGCTTTCCTAACACGGAGAGCAAACGTGGGGATGCACGATTTCTTGCTTCGGAATAAGGTATCCAGGCGTTTGTCTAACAAAGTGTGGCGACATGGATGATCAGGAACTGAGAGGACCTTGTGTGCATACGTCATTGTGAGAAGGCTTCTTCTTAATTCTAAAGGCGGCTCTACGCATTCCACATAAAGGCTTTCGACTGGAGACGTGCGATATGCACCTGTTGCCAGCCTCAGTCCAGAATGGTGGATAGGGTCAAGAGTTTTCAGCGTAGAGTGCCGGGCGGAGCCATACACAATGGATCCGTAGTCAAGTTTTGACCGTACGAGAGATCTGTACAGACGTAGCATACATACCCTGTCTGCACACCATCGTTTATGAGATAGGATTTTCAGAATATTGCAAGCTTTTTGAGCACGTAGTTTGAGCGATTTTATGTGTGCCCCAAAAGTAAGTTTCGTGTCAAATACCAGACCCAAAAATTTATATTCTGACTTAACTGGAATTTCTTTCCCGTACAGGCTTACTGATGGCTCGGGAATTAAGCCTCGTTTCCGCGAGAAACACATGCATGCCGACTTCTCTGGTGAAAACTTAAAACCATTCTCAGTTGCCCATTTTTCCAGACGGTTTACTGTGAGTTGAATCTGCCGCTCACAGATGGACAAGTTGCATGAAGAGTAGCTTATCTGGATGTCGTCTACATACAGCGAATATTGTACAGGATGAGGGATCACTTCAGCTACAGAATTTATCTTCAATATGAACAAGGTAACGCTTAGAACGCTTCCTTGTGGCACACCATTTTCTTGTTCAAACACATTCGATAAAGTGTTGCCCAATCGTACCTTAAATGTACGAGAAGATAGGAAGTCCTGGATACATCGGTACATATTTCCACCTATGCCACAGGCGGCGAGATCTTGCAAGATTCCGTACCGCCAAGTTGTGTCGTATGCTTTCTCTAAATCGAAAAATACAGACAGACAGAATTGGTTTTTCGCATTTGCTTCACGGATCTGTGTTTCTAAACGAACGAGTTGATCGGTAGTGGAACGGTGCTCTCTGAATCCACACTGGAAACGATCTATTTTCTTATTTTGCTCAAGAACATGTATTAGCCGTGCGTTCACTAGTCGCTCAAAAGTTTTGCACAAGCAGCTTGTCAAGGCCACGGGACGATAACTAGCAGCCTGGCAGCGGTCCTTTCCGGGCTTCAATATTGGAACAATAACTGCAGTTTTCCATGCCTTGGGTAGCTGGCCTGATTTCCATACTCGGTTAAAAAATGAGAGTAATGACTCCAGAGAGCTAGCAGACAAATTCTGCAGCATAGTGTAGTGTATATTATCAGGACCCATTGCAGTCGGCTTACAGTTTGCCAGTACCATCTCCAGCTCGAATACTGTAAATTCGCAGTTGTACTCCCCTTTTGCGCTGACAACTCTGTGCCCCTTACGCTCTGCGGCGTTTTTATATTTTAGGAATGCTTCCGTGTAGTGGCACGAACTGATGATGATGATATATGGGTTTTTGTGGCGCAAGGGCCAGTCATGGCCAAAGAGCGCCAGGCCAATTCTTATGCGTGAAGATGGTGATAAAACTCAAGGATGTATGTGCTACTGGCTGTAAATAGGCCTAAAAAACATTCGCTGTAAAGTGCGTGAAAGACATACATAGTAAAAGTATGGCGATGACTGGGGGTCCTACTAAGAAAATTGTGGGGTACAATGATAAAAATGTAAAAGGCTTCTGTAGAGATACTAATGTAAAATGAAGTAGTGCGAACCTGCATGCATGCAGCACTGCGGCCTTACGTAGGCCCTTGAATCCAAGGGCCAGTAGGCCCGTGCTAATTAAGTAACTGCAGCAGCAGGAGCCTCTCTTGAGAGGCTGTGCTGTGTGCTTGTCTGAGGGATTACATGTAATATTTGTACATCGCGAAGAAAACATAAAACGGCTTTGGTGTCGAACAGAGGCTCTTGGCCAAGGAACAATGCTGGGTGAAGTGGTATGTTGAGGTTGTACGCTAAGGAGAAGTGCTCTTTCCTCTGCGCTTCCATTTCACGGCATTCCACTAGGACATGTAGGACAGTCAATGCTGAGCCACATTTAGCACAGACTGGAGGGTCCCCTCCATTTAGCAGATACGAGTGAGTACCATATGTGTGGCCTATTCTCAGGCGAGTGAAGATGACGTCAATTCGTCTTTCTCTAGTAGCAGGTGGCCAGTTTCTAATTATTGGTTTGACTAGGTGGAGCTTGTTTGATGTTTTCGTGTCCCACAACCTCTGCCAGTGACTTCTTAAGCTCTTGCGCACAAAGTGTTTTAGGTCTATGGCGGGGACAGCTGTGGATGATGTGTACATGTCTGCAGTTACCGAAGTTGCAATTTTATCCGCAAGCACATTGCCTTCAATGTCCCTATGTCCAGGTACCCAACATATGGTTACATGCAGCCCATCAACATACATACTGCACAAAATAGCATAAAGTTTCTTCAGGACTGGATTTTTCTGTTTATTCAGTGACCTTAGAGCAGTGACAACACTTAAAGAATCTGTATAGATTATTGTCTTCTTTAGCTTCGCATTTCTGATGCGCATTACAGCAGAGAGTATCCCATGCGCTTCCGCCGTAAAGATACTCGTCTGAGGATGCAGCACATTAGATTCTGAAAAGGATGGGCCAACTGCTGCATACGAAACGCCGACATTGGACTTTGATGCATCAGTGTAGAACTCAGCACAAGAGTACTTATGTCGAAGTTCCATGAAGTGCATGCGAATGTGCGCAGCTGGTGCATGTTTCGTAATTTCTGCGAAAGACAGATCACAATCTATAACCTGCCACTCCCATGGCGGAAGTCCTATATAGGGGGCCATTAGATGGTGTTCAACAAGTGGCATACATACATATAACTGGACACGCGGCAAAAGTGTTCACCTAGAATATTAGCCTGAGCCTCAAGTGATGTGTCAGTGTCATCGGGAGAAAGTAGAGGGATTGTAAACGCCCTGTTATTCCCGTTCATCCGCCTGACCTTTTCCCATACATATTTTGATGGGGTTTGGCTATTTATTTCAGACACATATTTCTGCCATGCCCTCCTTTTTGCCTGCCGTCGGGTGAATCGTGATCGTGCTTTTGCCTTTTTGAACTCTATGAGGTTTTCTATAGTAGGGTATCGCTTGAAGATTTTCCACATCTTACTTTGGAGTTTTCTTAGCCTACGACACTCGTTATTCCACCATGGCTTCGGGCACTTTGGCAGCCTACCACTCGTCTTGGGAACAGATTTAGATGCCGCTTCAATAATAATATTGGTTATTGCGTCATTTTCATCATCAATCGACATGTGTTCAAGCGCATCGTGATTAATTAAGGCAAGCTCCTGGAACAATGCCCAGTCGCCTTGCCCCAGTTTCCAAGAAGGTGGCCGGATGTGCAGTGTGCTGTTGGGTTCCTCATTTCTTAACATGATAGGGAGGTGATCGCTTCCATAAGGATCCAGAATGACTTCCCACATAAAACGCTCGGACAACCCAAGGAAGCCTATTGATAAGTCAATGCTTGAAAAACTCCTGTTAGCGGCATTAAAATATGTAGCATCCCCATTATTAAAAATATGCAACCCTGCTACTTCCACTAGTTTTTCTAATAATTTTCCATGTGCGTCTGTCTTTTCACTTCCCCACAGTGGGTGATGGGCATTCATATCACCAAGAATTAAAAACGGTTCGGGGAGTTGTTCCACCAAATCTAATAAATCATTGAATGGTGGGCGAGAGTTCGGGGGGATGTATAAGGACACAACTGTAGTTAGTGACTTGAGGTGCACTCTAACAGCCACAGCTTCAAGAGATGTGTTTAGGTGAAGCTGGCTAATGATTACTCCAGCGTTTGCAATGATGGCAACACCGCCACCAGCAGCACCGACTTCACGGTCTTTTCTAAAGACTGTAAATTTCTTTAAAAAGTTTGTATGGCGAGGCTTAAGGTGAGTTTCTTGTACGCAGAATAATGTGGGGTTAAACTGGGATATGATGTCTTTGATGTCATCGAGATTATGAAGCAAGCCTCTCGCGTTCCACTGAATGATTTTCGCCATTATGAAACAAAAACGAACAAAAAAGAACGCATTGGCTTGCGTCCCAAGAAAGAGTAATTTAGGTTACCGGATCCTTTGGAGGACCCGTAACCCTTAAAATTTTTCCCCTTTTCTTTTCTGTAGGATTGTGCTGCTCTCTCGGTGCTGGCAGCACAGAGGGAGCTGATGATACCTCCATAGGTTCATCACAACTCTTGGAGGTGCCAGGACCACCACGTGGGGAAGCACTGACCCTTTCAGTTTTTCTTGTTTGTACCACTGGTGACGCTCCCGAAACTTCATCAGAAGGTCCGGCAGCGTTTGAGCTAGGCTTTGAGGGGGTAGGTTCCCTCGTCGCCTTAGCAACATGTTGAGCAGGCTTCATGTTCAGAGACGAAGGCCCTGAAGAAGCCGTTGGCCGCTCGCAGGGGGCAAGAGCCAGGGCCAGGTCAGCAAAGCTGTACTGGCAACCCGTAGAAACCAAGCGCCGCTCTACCCCCCGGCGAGCTGCGTCGGCATATGACTTACCCGAAAACTGGGCATGTTTTCTTCGCGCCTCAGGAAAAGTTAGGTTCTCCGTGACTTTCAAATGTATGATTTCTTTTTCTTTCTTAAAGATGGGACATTGCCGGGAGTAAGCAGCGTGGGATCCATTGCAGTTTGAGCACATCAGAACAGTCTTCTCACAGTTGTCTGAAAGTGTTCGTTCTCTCCGCATTTCGCGCATGTCAGCTTTCCTCGGCAAGACTGTGACCCATGTCCGTATCGCTGGCATTTAAAGCACCTCCTTGGATTCGGGACGTACGCCCTAACTGGGCAGCTGATGAAAGCGACAGTTATTTTGTCTGGTAATGAACTTCGGTTGAAAGTAAGCACTAAGTGTTTCGTCCGTATGGTTTCATCCGATCTTCTAATCGTAATACGTCTGACTGCGGTGACTCCTTGGGGCCTGAGGTTTTCAAGAATGTCTTCATCAGTTTCATTTATGAGGTCTCTTTCTGAAATTACTCCTTGTGTGCTGTTGAGGCTACGGTGCGGTGTTACTGTCACGGTTTGGTCAGCTACCATTTCTAGTTTTTCAAGTTGATCGCTCTGTGTCTTCTTAAATACTTCAATCAACAGATCCCCCGACGAGAGTTTCTTGACTTTGTAGTCAGGCCCGACAGCATTTTCTAGCGACTTGGCAATCCTGAACACTGATTTACTTGATATAGGATCTTTCTCATCTGTAGAGTGGATTACAAAATACTTAGCAAAGTTATCTGAGTCTTTTAGAATGGTCTGGACTTCGGTGCGGCTTCTCTTAGAAGGCCGATCAGTTTTTTTAGTGAAAACAGAAAAAACCATATGAGATGTATGGTCTGAGGGTTCCATGCAAGATCAGCTGAGGTTCACCCTCATAGACTCAGCAAGGTCTTTGAACCCCTAGCCTCATGAAGGACTAGGAGCCCATCAGCCAGGGTCCGACCAAGACACTGACTGCCACCGTTCTTGGCTTCTCACCTTCCGCCTTTCGACCTATCGCCACGGTTCGGATCACAGCTTCAGTGTGGGAGCTCAGGGTCCGTGGTGGTGCTACTCACCAACACCTTGATTGCTCAAGGTACCCTTGCGGGTAGCTCGGGTCCGTGGTGTCGCTACACACCAAACGCCTGCCCAAGCAGACGCCCCTGCGAGGAAAAAAATGGAAGTGACACTCGAAGCAAAATGATTAAATGGTCGTGGTCCGTCGTCGAAATCGGCACAGCAGGTTATGTCGGCAGCTCGATGCGACCCAATATTTATTTCAGCTTAGCAACACGCTTTAGAATGCACATCCCTACATACACCTCGCATAAGATATGTTTATATGGAGCAATTATAACTCTCATTAGTAATATTTTTGTGATAGTGAAATCGTAAACGTTCAGGATAAGTAGGACTTCACGCCCGCTTGGTAACAGCTGGCTAGCCGGTGACAAAAATCGCACCGCAAAGAACAAAAACGTGCGCCTTTGAATATGCATAAGGATTCACCTTGTATAGATCTAGCACAGACTGCTACACAGCATAAAATTTTGTAAGCAGTATTCAATTTCCATTACGCCGGATATACCTATGGATCTGTGAAGATTCTCCGTGAAGGTAATCTTTTTTACTTGTGTTATCTGCGCTCATGGTTCTTCAATGTACCTATCTTGTATTTTAAAGCCTTGCGTCAAGTACGATGTGAAACGAGAGCTTTGTTCAGCTTATACATTTTGTCCGGAATAGTGTTTTCATTCGATATTTACAAAAAAAAAAAAGAACGCTTCTGCTGATAGTGAGGGCCATCGAACAGTTTATAACCACTTATGTCTAAATTGGTAAATTGGTTGTTTGTTCGAACCACTTTCTTTTTCATTCTTGGAAGCGAAAGTCTTTCGGCCAGCGACGCGGAATAAACGAGTCTAGAAGCGCACGCCTCTGTTGAGCCGCGCCGTCTCCTACATTCGAGAGAAGCGGCTTTCCTGCTTAACGTGAATGGATGGGCAAGATGGCGGACCTATGCGCAACTCTGCTCCAGTAGAGAGCATATACAGTAACTCTATTATGAAGGACTGCACAGCACCCCCTGGGGTCAAAGAATGCAACTGAAACCGGAACTGAAACCCAACATATGTGAACCGGGAGGGGAGCTTTGCTACGTGGGACGATTTCCGCACACAGCTGCTTGAGACTTTTGCTACTATCGATAGACGGGAAAACACGCAGCGTCTTTTTGAATCTCGCATTCAAAAGCCGCATGAGAGAAGTGCTGTGTTCGCGGAAGACATGACCCGTCTTTTCCGTAGGGCGCACCTGGCATGCCAGAGAAAAGAAAGCTGCGGTACCTCTTGCGGGGCGTGAAAGAACAACTGTCTGCAGGCCTAGTGAGAAATCCGCCAACAACAGTAGCATAGTTTGCAAAAGGGGCTACGGACATTGTACGAGCACTACAGCAACGATACCGCCAGCAGAACAGCTACTCGGCGGCGAACACTTGCGCACCGACTGCGGGTAACGACAAGTTGCTGCGTGAGATAATAAACGAGGCTGTGCGAGAAGAGCTTCGGAAACTCGGATTCGCTATTGTGATGATGATGATATGTGGTTTTTATTGGCGCAAGGGCCAAACGTGGCCAAAGAGCGCCATTTCTGTAATGTGATGTTGGCGATGACATATGGGGTAAAATGGTAATATGTAACGTGGCTGTAAATGGGCCTAAAATCTAATCGCTGTAAAGGAGCGTAAAATATATATATAGCATAAAATTATGGTAATGGCCAGAGGGATGGTCTATGGATGTTCGATGACTGATAACTGTGATAACTGATCGCGATGCTAAAACTGGAATAATGACATCAAATATTTACAATGAGTACAATGGGATGGTAATAAAAGCACAGGTTCTAAAAATACTCATTCAACAGCACTACTGCCTCCGAAGGTCTCTTGCATGCAAGGGCCTGGAGCCTAAAGGCACCGGCGCAACCAGACGACACAGAAGGAGAGACAAGGACACACGAGCGCGGTTGTCCGTGTCCTTGTCTCTCCTTCTGTGTCGTCTGGTTGCGCCGGTGCCAAGAGGTTTTGATGAAGGGCCTGGAGGCGAGTGCGAATTAGACCATCCTCGAAGCAGCGGTCTCAGTGTCTAGGAGGCCGTGCTACGAGTCTTTTGGCTTTATAATACGTAGCTGGCTGACATCTTCAAAAAACTTCAAGACTTCGTTGCTTTGAAATAGTGGCTTGGGGCCTAGAAATAGTGCTGGGTGTAATGGGATATGTTGATTGTATGCTAAGGCAAAGTGTTTTTTCCTTTCCGCCTCCAGCTCTCGACACTCCAACAAGACGTGAAGGACAGTGAGCGTCATACTGCATTTGCTGCACGTGGGAGGTTCCCCACCGCTCAAAAGGTATGAATGTGTTTCGTATGTGTGGCCTATTCTAAGTCGACAGAGGGTCACTTGGTTACAGCGGTTTGTTGAATTTTGTAGCATCTTTCCTAAACGTGGTCTAATTACATGGAGCTTATTGGATGATTCGGAATCCCATATATGCTGCCAGTATGTGCGGAGGCACTTGCGGATGTACTGTTTCATATCAGAGGCAACGACGGACATGGAAATATCACGGGGATTTGGCTCAACAGACGTGGCATGTTGGTCAGCCAGAACATTAAGCTATCTCACGGTGACCCGGAACCCAGCAAATCACTACGTCCTGCTTGGACGCATACATGTCACACAAGATGTTGTACAGCGCAACCACTACGGAGTTCCGATGTCTCCTGAGAGACATCAGAGCTTTCACAACGCTGAGAGAATCTGTATATATAATTGATTTTGGCATTTTTAAGTCCTTAATATGTCTCACTGCTGACAGCAACGCATATGCTTCCCCAGTAAATATACTTGTTTGCGGATGTAAGACTTTGGCCTCTGAAAAAGACGGCCCAACCGCAGCGTATGATACACCAGAACAAGACTTGGACGCATCGGTGTAAAACTCGGGGCAAGCATATTTGTGTTGTAGTTCTAAGAATTGCATTTTAATGTGTGAGGGCGGAGCATGTTTCGTAACGTATAGAAAGGATAAATCTGTGTGGATAATCTGCCACTTCCATGGTGGGAAGTGTGCAGGTGGTGGCATTATGTTATGTTCGAGGATATCGACGCCCATTTCCTCCGCCACATCCCTCACACGCAGCGAGAAAGGTACTCTCAGCGTAGGGCGGTTTCGGAAGAGTTGCGAGCTGGATAGATCGTTGATAACCGGATATACAGGGTGTTCATTATTTGCCTTCACTCTCATATAATACTTTAGAGCCAAGTATGCTCTCTGCAGGTGAAGCGACCATTCGTCTGATTCCACGTACAGGCTTTCCACGGGGCTTGTCCTGAAAGCCCCTGTGGCAAGCCGAATGCCTAAGTGATGGACAGGGTCCAACATTTTAAGAGCACTCGGAGAAGCAGATTGATAAATTATGGACCCATAGTCCAAGCGTGACCGTACGAGGCTCTTGTACAAATTCAAGAGACATTTTGTATCACTGCCCCATGTGGTACGTGACAGCAGCTTTAGAATGTTCATTGCTTTTAAGCACTTGCCCTTTAGATATTTAATGTGCGGAACAAAAGTTAGTTTCTTGTCTAATATTAAACCAAGAAATTTATGCTCCATTCTTACAGGTATAAGGTGACCCTGCAAGTCAACATCAGGATCAGGGTAAAGGCCCCTCTTTCTGGAGAAGAGAACACAAGTACTCTTTTGTGCGTTTAAGCTAAAGCCATTTTCTTCTGCCCATCTGCACACTCGGTTCAGACCGAGCTGAATCTGCCGTTCACATGTTGCAAGGTTGCACGATTTAAATCCGATTTGTATGTCGTCGACATAAGTACAATAGAACATGTTTTGCGGGATGCACAAGTGCAAAGAGTTCATTTTTATAATAAAAAGCGTACAACTAAGGACCCCTCCCTGTGGCACTCCTGTTTCTTGGACAAATGATTGGGACAAAACGTTGCCGACAGGAACACGGAATAACTTTCTATTACGGTTAGCATATTACCGCGCACACCCATGTGTGATAGATCTCTTAGTATACCAAATCGCCATGTGGTATCGTAGGCTTTCTCCATATCGAGGAATACAGAGAGAAAGAATTGTCTGTGGACAAAAGCCTCGCGAATCTCCGCCTCTATGCGTATCAGGTGGTCTGTGGTGGAGCGACCCTCTCGGAACCCACACTGGTACGGGTCCATCAGATTATGAGATTCAAGAAAATGTATTAGACGGCGGTTTATCATCTTCTCGAATACTTTGCATATGCAGCTTGTTAGCGCTATAGGCCGGTAACTTGATACACACGATGGGTCCTTGTCCTGCTTAAGGATAGGGATCACTATGGCCTCTTTCCAAACAGTCGGGATCTCGCCAGATGTCCACATAGAGTTGTACAGGCAGAGAAGGGTTTTTTTGGTTTCAGTGGGCAGGTTTTTCAACATTTCGTACAATATGCGGTCAGAGCCTGGAACAGATTTGTTACAACTGGTGAGCGCTGCATGCAGCTCAGCTAGAGAGAAAGGTAGGTTGTGTGGTTCGTTTCCTGTGCTTTTGCGTTCTAATTTTTGTTTTTCGATTGCTGCTTTGTCTTATAAATGCAGGAGAATAGTGCGACGAACTGGACACATGTTCGAAATGTGCACCTAAGAAGTTTGCTTGGTCCTCCAGACCATCTCCCTGAGTGTTCACCAAAGGAAGTGAATGTGTTGGTCGTCCTCTTATCCTATTAACCCTATTCCAAACCTTACCCTCGTCCTTATAAGTGTTGATACTGGATACAAAGTTCTGCCAACTCTCTCTTCTCGCCTGTCGGCGTGTCCTCCTGCCCTGCGACTTAATTTTCTTAAAATTGTCAAGGTTTTCGGCAGTAGGGGAACTGCGAAGAAGTCTCCACGCTCTATTCTGTTGCCTACGCGCGTTTCGACATTCTTCGTTCCACCACGGAACACAACGCCTACCGGATAGCCCACCTGATTGAGGAATGCACTTAGTCGCAGCATCAATTATGAACTTAGTGAAGTATTCAACGGCCCTATCAATTGATAAAGAAGACATCTCCACCCAGGAGATATTAAGAGTAAGGGTTTGGAACTTTCCCCAATCTGCTGCATGAACTTTCCACCGAGAAGCTTGTGGCGGGGGGTCATTTTGTTTTGGTGTTTTCAACAATATGGGGAAGTGATCGCTCCCGTAAGGGTTTTTAATAACATCCCAATGAAGCTCTGACACTATGGACGGGGAAGCGATACTCAAGTCGATAGAGGAATATGTTCTGTTTGCAAGGTTATAGTAGGTCGGCTCCTTTTTATTTAAGAGACACACACCTGAAGAAAAAAGAAACTGTTCGATAATACGACCTCGCGCATCAATGCGCGTGTCGCCCCACAAGCTACTGTGCGCATTCAGATCGCCAAGAACAAGATAGGGTTCTGGCAGTTGATTTATAAATGACTGAAACTCGTGTTTCTGCAAGTTGAAGTGTGGGGGAATGTAAAGGGAACAAATTGTGATAAGCTTGTTAAGGAGAACAGCTGGAATTGCCACAGCTTCGAGTTCGGTTTGCAGATGTAAATGCTGACATGCTATGCTTTTATGAACGATTACAGCGACACCGCCTGATGATGCGGTAGCATCTTCGCGGTCCTTACGAAATGTAACATATTGACGGAGAGAATTTGTATGTTTTGGTCTCAGGTGCGTTTCCTGGACACACAGCACCTTTGCATTATGTTCGTGTAGGAGTTCCTGGATATCATCGAGGTTTCTAAGCAGACCTCTGACATTCCACTGTATTATTTGTGTATCCATGTTGTAAATCTTTTTATGCTGTGTGTACAGGAAAGAAAATGCTTTAGATTACAGAGCCCTTGCGAGGCCCTGTAATTGGGGTTTTTCCTTTTCTGGAGCGGTCGAGGGACTCCCGCCGCTCCTTTGGCGCTAGCTGCACCTTCGGACTGTGTGTTGTGTCCATTGCCTCTTGCGAGGCGCCAGACACGCTCTCTAGAGAGCGACTCTTGGGCAAGGGCCCAGCGTCGGAACACTGTCCCTTGTCTTCCAGCACCTTTGGTGCCGGACATATTTCCATTGCGTCCTGGCAGGCACTGGGAGCCCGCACTAGCGGGCTGTTGTTATGCACAACAGACCTCGCCTGTTGAGGCGAGGTTTTGAGACCTGACGTCACTTGAGTCGCCGGTCTCTGAGGACGAGTGGACGCAGCAGAATTGCCTGCTGCCTCCACAGGGGAGGGGGGCGCCACAGCCAGTGGCCTGCTGACTGCAGGCCTGGCAAGTGGTGGGGGTAGGTGCGGCGCTGCCCCCTGACGCGCCGCATCAGCACATGTTCCGTGGAATGGAGAACACCTCCTTCGAGCTTTTAAATGATATATTTTCGCGGACCTTAAGGCTAATAATGTCCTTTTCTTTTCGCCACTGAGGGCATGATCTAGAATAGGCGGGATGTGCGCCGCTGCAGTTAATGCAGTGAGGCGCTTCTTCACATGCGTCGGAGGCATGATCTTGGCCTCCACATTTTGCGCAGGCAGGTCGTCCACGGCAGCTCTGAGAGCCATGGCCGAAACGCTGACATTGGAAACATCGACGTGAGTTGGGGATGAATGGCCTGACAGATATTTTTGTGTACCCGGTCTCAATGGTCTCTGGAAGGTCGCTCGAGGCAAATGTTAGTACTAAGTGCTTTGTGGGTATTTCCTTGTTGTCCCTTCTAATAACTATTCTTTGTACATGAGTTACATTTTGGTTCTGCCATCCTTCAAGAAGCTCAGCCTCTGTCAAGTCAAGAAGATCCATGTCAGAGACAACTCCACGCACGGAATTCATAGATCTATGAGGTGTCACAGTAATTGGTATATCACCAAAGCTGACAAGACCATCCAACTTTCCGAACTGATGTTTGTCGATTACCTCCAGAAGGAGGTCACCACTAGCCATTTTGGTTACCTTATAGCCAGTACCTAGGGTATTTGTTAACGTTTTCGATACTACAAATGGGAACACTGTTCTAGCCTGCTTATCAGTTTTCTCACTATGGACAACATGATATCGGGGGAAAGTCTCTTTCGATCGGTTGAAAATTGCTATTTCTTCGGTGCGTGTGCGCTTTGACGCGACACGATCAGATATGTGGGGGAAAGCAACTCTATTCATATCAGGAATGTTTTATTTCAGCAGCAATGGCGGCCGCCCACCACGGAGCCCAACAAGGGGACGCTACAAGATTCGGAATACCGAAAGCCTGCAAACGCCAGCCGTACATTCCTGCGATAACCCAATGCGCCTAGGCCAAGGTAGGCTATTTGCACAAGGTTAACCCAAGCCGCCTATAGAAAATTAGGAAGTAACAGAAGAGAGGAGATGACAGGACAGCATAGACAGGGAATAGGAAAGAGAAAGATCGGAGAGGAGGACAGGAAAAGGCGACCGGCCGGTTTCCCCTGGGTGGGTCAGCCCAGGGGTGCCGTCTACGTGAAGCCGGGGCCAAAGGGGTGTGTTGCCTCTTCCGGGGGGCCTTTAAAGGGGTCCTGAACCACCCTCCGGGCTTGGTGAAAAAACATATTCTACGGCTTGCCTACGCTGCAACGAACATCTCAGCCAAATGCTGTAGTCATCCGCGAAGCGTAGCGTTCACAAGCGGAGCACAAAGCTTCTACTTCTTCAGGAGCCCTCAACTCAAAAAGCGGCTTCTCCTCACGCTCTTTGAATATGCTCTATTTCGTCATAGAGCATTTACAAGGAGCGTCGCTGCTATTGGCCGATGGCAGACACGCCCGCCTCGGCTGTGTGCGGGCCCTTCGCAGCGCGCCTTTTTTAAAACCGTAAGCGCGTGCGTGCCGTGCGTGCCGTGCGCTCGCTTTTCCTTGCGTTGTGAGTACCTATATAGGCAAAATAGTTGCTGGAAATATGTAAAAATATATTTGTTAATGCGCAAGCCTCATAGATGCCATTGGAAGGCGTCCGTAAACTACCTCGGCGTGGACGCGAACGGTGCGGTGCAAAAGTCACCATAAATATAGTTTTCCAAGAAGCCAACAAATGCATGCCTGCAGCCCGTAATACACCACAAATTAATCCCAAACGTTAATTCATCAGTGATTGTAGATGGGTTTATTCCCTATGGTACTCCAATGCGCCACCTTCTAGTACTCGTACTCAATAACATGGCTGGAGTCGAACCCAAAATATTTCTTCTACAAGTATAGATTAAAGGACGAGGTCTGATTACGGTGTACTTGAGTGGATTAGAGCTCATTAAGACACATTAGGGTGGATTAAGACAGACGGAGATGCATTAAGGTGGACTATGGCATATTATAGAGCGGATTACGCTAGACGTAGATTAGGGTGAATTAAGGATTACAGCAGATTAGGGTTGACTAAGGTAAATTAGTTTCGAATGAAATCATTACATCTGTAATGTTTGGCTTAATGTGGCGTAACTTAATAATCTGAGCTTACTGAGACTTGACTGAGTCTTAACTTAATTAGCCAGGACCTAATTAGCGTTACACTAATTAGACTCGGTCAAATTAACTTATACCTAATGATACATTGTTTAATACGCTGGTATTCATTACTCATGATATAATTATGCTTGCGGTAATTAGTCATATCTTAATTATACATGGCCTAATTAGTACAGGCCTAGTTACGCTGTTCTTTGACATATTATCTTAATTAGATATCGCTTGATGAATACTACCTGAAATAGGTCTGATTTAATGTGTTAGCCTAATTAGTCCTGAAATGTTTAGTCTCAACTTAATGAGGCTTGACCTTGAAGTCTTAGCATAATTTACCTTTGATTAATAAGTGCTAGCTTAGGTTTGACTTAACTAGTAATAACCTAGCTATGCGTCATTTAATTAGTACTAATTAATTAAACAAGGTCTAATTAGAAGCTTGCTTACGCTAGATTTGTTCATATCAGCTAAATTAGGCTTCGCATAATTAGATTTACCTTAATTAGACACGGTTTATCAGTATCGTGACTCAATTAATTATAAATCATTAGTATCCGCTTAATTAGGTGTGACTTACTTGTCATAGCTCAATTCAGGTTGAATTAGTTCAGTTTGGCTTGGTTTGGCTCAGTTGGATTAGTCCTGTCTGAACTAGGCCTTAATTAATTATTCCTAATTAGGCTCTCTTGAATAACACTTAGCCTTACCTTACTAGTCCTAGGAATCTTATTTAGGCTCCATTGAATGAGACTTAGCCTTACCTAACTCGTCCTACGGAGCTTTGTCTTTACTACAGCGTGGTAGTGTTATGCTAGCATTACATAACTTAGCGGAGTTTTCGGCAGATTTGCCAGTTTCACCAATAGCTTAAACAGCTTCACTGTTAAAACTGAACTAGTGTATTCACACATTAAATTAATCCATCCATCTTACCGCATGTCAACGCACCTTATTCCACCTTAACCTGTCGGCAAGGGTCCGAGTTGTGAAGGTCTTCCTTTCGAGTCATAGTAGTCACGTTCGAGCCCGGCAGCATGATTATCCCGTCTACAATCACTAATCAACAATTAACTAACTTGGGGTTATGCAGGACAAGGTGGAGCAGCGTTGGCAGTTGCGCTGTTTGTCCTGACGCCGCGTTATGCGCAATATCGACGACACGCAGCGCACTGACAATGTAAACGCTCACACCTGCGAGCCTAAACGTATGTGATGAACGAAAACAAAGCTTCGGAGGATCGAAAAAAAAAAAGAATGCGGTGATCGCGAGGGCACGCGACCGAGCCCAGGCGCGAAGCGAGCAGGCGGCCACAAGCGCGCTGCGAAGAAACAGCCCTTAAACAGCCCCCTAGTCGCGCGCTTTTCGTCAGCCACTGACACGTCGCTGTAGTCTGGTGACGTAAAGCGGTGGGCGGGGCACCTCCTTCGACGCCGCCCTAAGGAGCTCTGTACCCTCTATTCCGCAGAGTTGAAACAGGACTGGAAAGGGAAGTTTTCCGGTCGCAATATCTTCGCTCCTAACAAACCGTTTTGAAAAATTCTTTCGGCTGTGAATTTCTGAGAGGCATTCAATACACACCCAGCCGTTTTCAAAACCAAGCCCGAGTGGTGGTTCAGGACCCCTTTAAGGTCCAATCACCCGGCGTCGGCTCAACCCCCAGGATCCCCTTTTCCCCGGACACGGCTAAGCCACGCACGGCGACGCGTGGGAGGGGGTCGAAACCCCCCCGTTGGCTCGGGTCCGTGGTGTCGCCACACACCAAACGTCTGCTCGCGCAGACGCCCCTGCGGGGGGATTCGCTATTGTGCCTGCACCAAACCGGCATCGTGTTTATCTTTTGTAGATGAAGTCGTCCGCGAAGAAGTCCGACAAGCATTTGCATTGCCAGAGGCCGGTAACGTGCCGCGGCGCCTCACGTATGCGGGGACAGTCGGCCAATCGACGCAACTTCGGCGGCGCTGACCAGCGCTGGGCCGTCACCAACGCTGCAAACCGAGCCGGTACCCTACCCGTCGACCTTAGCTACTCCACCGATCACGTCGCCAGCGCAAACAACGCATCTTCGACATGCGCAAGCACTCCACGATTCCTTAGAAAGTTGACCCCAAACTTCCAGAGTCTGAAACCCGATGTGTAGCGCACCTCTGTACGCCGACCAGCGTGCTACCATTGTGGCCAAGCAGGCCACGTCTATCGGTATTGCCCCTACCGCGTTGACCAATACCCAAACTTTCCTGCCAACTCCGGCTATGCTCCTTATGACTGTCGACGTACCTAAAACGACACTTACGCTTCTGGGCCACATTCAGCCGCAAAATACGGTGACGCCCCGATCATGCTTTGCTTCGCCATCTATTACTGCGCGCTACAACTTGCCGACTCGCCGCAGATTTGCCGACGCCAATAGCGGCAAGTCCCCTAGCCCGCCATGGGGGAAACTAGACGCAGCGACCTCCGGGGGCGAGGTTGCCAATTACCGAAGGCACGATTTTTTCTGGAAGCTATCGTCTTAAGGCATGGCGCTCCTGCCGTAGTGAACACAAAGAGGGGCATAGCGTTCATGGCGAACTCTTTGGACAACATTCTTCGGCTGAGTGGTACAGCCCACCGGAAGACAACGGCCTACCAGCCCCAGACAAACGGGCTAATGGCGCAACTCAACAGAACACTGGCTGACATGATAAGGCTGTACGTAGACTGAAGCATTTGTGATAATGTTATCGGGCCGAGACTATGGTGTTACTCTGTACCGCCTCTATTCGTTGAAGTGCAATTGAAACGTACGGAGCCGCGCCGACGTTAGAGTTTATTAGAATATTCTGGGTGGCGCGACCGGAGCGGGCCCACCGTGCAAACCGGTGTCCCCTCTGTCATGGAAAGCAGCGCTGGCACTGGCCTATATAACCATTGAGGCAGCCAGCGCGCGGCGGGCACGGCCAGTGTGGCCCGAGCTGTGGTGCTCTCCCTTTCTTTTTTTTTCGTGTGCGCGTTTCTGCTGTGCCATGCACATTGCAATAAATATTGTATAAACATAGGTACAGCACCACAGTCACGCAAGCCGACGTTTTCACAGTTACATCTTATAAAATAAAAAAAGAAAGATCCATTTGGTGTCCTTTACCGCCTTGCAAGCACCTGATCGCGCTCGCAGCTTCCTTGCATGATCCTCTCACACGGAGTGCGATGGAGGTGGCAATTTTAATGAAAAGAAAGCACTTTTTAATCAGAACTTCCTTATAGATCAGTGGCGTGCAGGAAAACGTTACGCAGTGAATTACTTTGTGGGATATATTGCAAAAAAATCCACGCATATCCACGGAGTGAATGATGATGAGTGGGCGAAGCTCCGGGTGTTCATCGGTAAAAACCGTGATTCTTCCATGAATCTTGCCCAGTACATCATCAAAGACGTGACAAACACTGTGTGTATATATATAAGAAATTTTTTATTCATGAGCCGTGATTTTCCGTTTTCGCACTGGAGCCGTGTTTTCTTCGTTGGTCCCACTCATGCTCCACATTTCCCACTCGTGCATGTCACACACGCAATGTCATTTATGCTCCTGGTCTTTATGAGATTCCTGCGCTCCCACGTCGTAGATCGTGCCGAGTTCCGGATTAATTTAGTTAACGCGCGCGCACGCTACGAATCCTTATTGTTCAACTACGCACAAGTGAAATCTCCAACCGGCACTTCAGTGCAAGTCAAGATCCAATGCCTATATATATATATATATATATATATATATATATATATATATATATGGGTTGGCCGGTGAACGGTTCTCCACCGCGAGCAGTCGGTATTTTTCAATCAAGAAACTCGCTAGAAGACGCTGTCTGCGTCAACGTTGTCTCTTGCGGGTGAGGGCACGTTCTCCTTCTTTGCGAACTGGTAGAGCGTTCATCAAAGAAAGCGTTTCCATAGTCAACGCGTGCCTTTCGCTCTCTCTCACAAGACAGCAGATGGAAGAGTGAGAGCTCGCGCGAGCCTCCCGGTGCGCCGCACCATCTCGTGATCATTCTGAGACCTAGAGGTGGCTACGACAACGACGCCGGACTAGCCTATGCCCTAAGGAGCTCCGCCCCTAAAATATGGGATAGGTGACGATGGCACACATTTTAGGATGGGGATAATATCGCAAAATCGTAGTCTGCACAAATTAAGAAAAAAAAAACAAGGAAAACGTCGTAAGAGTGGAGGAAGGTATCTCCGTCATTCCTGATGTCATTCATAATGATGTGGCTAGTACGGGAAGAGAGCTCGAAATGAGCAACATTAGTTTCAATCTGTCCTAGCAGGTCAATGTAGAAAATGGCAAGACCTTCTAGGTCTGTTTTATACGGAGTACAGGGTCCTACATGGCTAAAGTGTAATACTGAACTGTCACAAGTTACTGCCCGGTATTACCAACATCCTTATTCTCATTTTGTAAAATTATTGAATACGTCTCACACAATTATTTAGCTAGTTCGACACCGATAGTTATGTTGATATCGCAGCCCTATCTTTCGTAAAGATTTCTTGAAAATGACCCAACTTAAATACCTCAGTGATTTCTTTTTTTGTATAGTTTTGCTGACGTAAATGCTGACGTTATGTCAGGCGAAGTAGACGTCATTTTTTATATTTTAAGAGAGCCGTTGAACTGGTTCCTCATGTATACTACTAATTCATAGGGTCTTAACCCACCTACCTATTTTCTTGTTAGTAGACCTTTTATTTAGTAACGTATCTAGATGCGTTCACATCGACAGCATTACAGTGATCGTTCCAGTGAGATACTCGTTACTTCTGAGTATTTTGGACTAGCGTTCGGAATCCCCTGTTATTTTTAATACATATTAACGACATTTATGGAAGTTATAACTTATTAGGGCACCATTTGAGATCGAATTATTGGCTGAATATTGCGTCCATCTTAACGAAATCAACAGCTATGAGGAATGGACACATTTCTCCCTGGTGCTCTCATTACGGCATGTAGCTCAGTGGAGATAAACTAGTGTTTATAAGAATAAAAAAAAAAAAAGAACACGATAGAAGCTCTTCTTTCCTTACGGTTTTCAATCGCTGTCGCTCCCTCATATATTTGAATGAGAGTACTTAGGCGTCGCATTACTTACACTGTCATTTGGAAAGGTCATACTATTCTCACCAGAGCGTCATCGGTTCGTAACCTTGGTTCCATTAGACAATAACTAAAAGAAACATCTGCAAAATCTAATTTGTCAGAATACATATCGTTTTAGGGGCGAAGCTCCTTAGGGCGTGGGTCTGTCCTTCCCTCGATGTTTGTAGCCACCTGCAGTTTCTGAAGCGCTCACTAGATGGCGTGATGGCACTGCAGTGCTTGCTTCATTCAGCTGTATGGGAACGCGTAGTATGGGAGTCTGTCTGTCCGTCCGGTGCTCGCTGCATGCTCTAGTGTGATAGGAGAGCGTTAGATGGCGACACAGTGTTTGTCACGTCTTTAATGATGTCCTGGGCAACATTCACGGAAGATTCACGGTTTTTACCGACGAACCTGCGGAGCTTCGCCCACTCATCATCATTCACTCCGTGGATATGCGTGGATTTTTTTTTCAGACCAGGACCTGGACATGCATTCGCAGTTTGGGACTCCTACATAATCCGCAGTACGAAGTCTGGAGAAGATTCAAAGCGCAACGCCGTTCGCTACTTATATTCTAAGAAGTAGCGGAAGTGACCTTTCAGATCTAATTAAAGAGCACAATGTATGAAGATTCTGACTGTGCCAGAAAATCCAGACTAAAATGTCTTTCCCTGAGCCGTCTGCTTTAGCACTGCGGTCGCAGCTGAAGACACATCACCATACTAAATCTTTAATGCCTTTTAGCACCAAAACGAGTTCTTTCGGATATCTGTTTTTCCCTCGCATCATCTCTAAATGGAATACTTTAGCTCTCACGACTTTGCACAGCACAGAAATAATTTTTCGTAGGTATTGAATGCCTTGATTCCTGTTTCTTCGCCACACCTCAATATTAGTGCCTAAATGTAACATTGTCACATTACACCCTTTTCATTACTCAACATTCTAAGATTTCTGAGCTATAGGAGGGAGTGTATGGTTTCTTCAGTTTACCTATATTTGTAGTAAACGAAAGTAACAGTGTGAATAATTGTGTGAATAATAAGAGTGGGTGTGTGGACAGCACTGCGATGCGGCTGGCTAATCCACTCTGGTTTTTCGTCCAGGTGACGACATAGATCCACTTTAATGCCCTACTGCTATCTACACCTTCCGGTGATACCGGCATGCTGCCATGTCACCAAAATGACTCAAGAGGATCTGCGTGGCTGGCTGCGCGACCGACGTACCTTCACAGTCATGTCAAGACCACATCAAGAATTCGCATCGACGGCGACATCACTTCCTGCGGCCTACATAAAGAACTGGCAGAACCCCGGCGCCCTAAGTGGGCGCGTCGACAGCACTGCGATGCGGCTGGCTAATCCGCTCTGCTTTTTCGTCCAGGTTAGTTCTTTTACGCCTCTGTACGCTAAGAAATCTAGTAATGTTTGTTTGTTGCTGTTCCCACGCCCGGGAGTTTTGTTTCGCGTGCTATGTGAGTGTTTTGATGTAACAACTCAACTTCTGATGATATCCGGGGATGTTGAGCCCAACCCAGGGCCTAACACTAGAACTCAAGTACACAGTCCTCTTGCGGACTCGCGGTCTAAGCAACTTGATGATATGTTAGCAATGTTGCAAGCTGTTAACACATGAACAAAGAAAATGGACAAGGACCAGGCAGAATTAATCAAATCCGTGGAGGACCTGAAAAAAGTTCAGGCAGATTTCCAGGAGAACCTATCAAACATGGACAAGATTAACAGAGGTTGAGCGCAAAACTGTTGCCCTTGAAGAAATCACGGATGAGGTGCAGCGCCTTCGCCAGACCATTAACGAACTTCATAGCGAAAATGCTCAATTATGCGCTAAGCAGGGTCAGCTGGAGGACATGCAGCGGCGCGACAACCTATTCCACGGCTTACCTGATACCCAATCTGAGTCCTGGGCTCAGGCAGAGGAAAAGGTGGTCAGCGTGCTTTCAACCTGCTTGAATATGTCGCCGTTCGAAATACTGATCGAGAGAGCACACAGGCTCGGCAGGTTCAACCCGAATAAGTGCAGACCGATTATTGCAAAATTCCTTTCCTTCAAGCTCAAGCAGCAGCTACTCCTAAACAGCTATGGTCTGAAAGAAAAAAAACATCGCCGTTAGTGAAGATTATTCACCCGCAACTCGCCTAGCTAGGAAAAAACTGGTAGAATTTGGCAAAACCCAATCCTTTCATACAAAGCTTCGTTTTAACAAGCTCTACATAAATAAAAAGTGCTATGTCTACAATGCCTCCGAAGACTGCGTGCGTGAGTCCTATAGTTCTCTCAAACTTCTGCTGAAAGTGTAGGTTCCTTCAATGGCGTGCCTAGTGCCTGCGTGCGACCTACCACCGAATAGCGATGCGCGAGGGGCAGTGGATTAACGCTACAGGCCATTAACCAGCTTTCATTTCTTTTCACGAATATTCGAAGCCTAATTCCAAAACGAGACGATATTTGCTTTGCTATTGATGCTTCTGATGCCGACATAGTCTGCCTTACGGAAACTTGGCTAAGCGCACAGGTTAAGAACACTGAATTGTTTGATTGTAGATGATGATGATGATGATTAGTAGGGTTTTTGTGGCGCAAGGGCCATAGGTGGCCAAAGAGCGCCATGTCCTTAATGAGGTGTTTATCGATGACCAGTGCTTATGATGATGGTGTATTGTGGCTGTAAAGAGGCCTAAAATCACGTGCTGTATAGAAGCGTAAAAACTGTGTAAAGAGTATAAAACTATGGCAGTGACAAGTGACGCGATCAAGGGGTGTTGAATGAATTAAAAGAAAGCATGATACATACAGGTGAAAGGTGAGACCACAGCACGAAAACCTCCTCATGGCCTTTGAAGGCCAAAGGCAGGGAGGCTTGGTGCTTGCGTACTGTAGCTACCGCAGCAACAACCTCCCTTGGGAGGTCGTGCTACAGATTGCCTCTGTATATGACGTGAAAGCTACGAACTTCTTCTAAAAAAGCAAGTAATGACTGGTACTTAAAAAACGCTTCACTACCTAAAAACATTGATGGATGCAGTGGCATGTGTTGTCGATATGGTAATGGGAAATGCTTTTTCCTAAGAGGGTCCAGCTCCCTGCATTCAATGAGTACATGCAGGACAGTGAGTGGTTCGCCACATTTATCGCACAGGGGCGGATCCCCGCCGGACAACAGGTATGAATGTCTTGAATGCGTGTGTCCTATTCTTAATCTGGTAAGTGTCACTTCTGTGTGGCGTGATTTTGATTCTGGTGGCCAATTAGCGAGCTGTGGTTTGATCACATGAAGTTTATTGTGTCTTTCTCGATCCCATAAACTCTGCCAATGATCTCTGACCTTTTGTTTCAGGAACGGTTTTAAATCGAGTGCAGGAACAGGTCTGGGTGCACTGACGACAGAGTCTACGTGGGCAGACGTAGCTAGCTGGTCTGCCAACACGTTTCCTTGGATTTCTCGGTGTCCTGGCACCCAGCACACTATGACGTGTTGTTCGAGTGAATAGACCGTGCATAAGAGTGAGTACACTGAAACTAGGACAGGGTTATTGTGTTTTTTAAGGGTTTGCAGGGATTTCACTACGCTTAAGGAATCGGTATATATTACCGCACTTTGTATTTTTGATTCCTTGATATGCTTGACAGCCGCAAGTATTGCGTATGCCTCCGCTGTGAATATGCTTATGTTTGGGTTTAAAACGCCGACCTCCGAAAAAGATGGCCCAACCGCTGCGTAGGACACACTATTAAAAGATTTCGATGCATCAGTAAAGAATTCGGTGCAGGAGTACTTGTTCTGTAATTCAAGGAAGTGTGTCCGGATATGAGCAATGGGCGCGTGTTTTGTAACTGTCAAAAAGGAAAGATCACAGTCTATGGCCTGCCACTGCCAAGGGGGAGGATGTTCAGCAGGGGCCATTAGACGGTGCTCAAAAAGTGGCATGTCCATTTCTTCAGCTAGGCCCCTCACACGAAGTGAGTAGGGCTGCCTCAGTGAAGGACGGTTTTCAAACAAGGTACAACTGGACAGATCATTTATTGTGGCATGTGACGGGTGTTCCTTGTCTGCGTTCACTTTCAAGTAATATAAGAAGGACATGTAGGATCTTTGGAGATGGAGCGACCACTCGTTGGATTCGACGTACAGGCTTTCTACGGGGTTAGTGCGAAAAGCACCCGTAGAAAGGCGAATGCCTAGATGGTGGACTGGATCAAGCATCTTTAAGGCACTTGGTGTTGCAGACTCATAGACAATGGCGCCGTAATCCAAACGTGTGCGAATGAGGCTTTTATGAAGATTCATCAAGCATTTTCTATCGCTCCCCCATGCAGTGCGTGATAGCAGTTTTAGAATGTTCATAGTTTTTAAGAACTTCTGTTTTATATGCTTGATGTGTGGTATGAATGTTAGTTTGGTGTCAAGGATTAGGCCTAAGAACTTGTGCTCGGTCTGTACAGGGAGACGTTGACCACGCAGGTTAATATCCGGATCAGGGTGGATGCCTCTCTGTCGAGAGAACAAGACACAAATACTCTTCTGAGGATTAAGGCTATAGCCATTCTCGTCTGCCCATTTGGAGACCTTGTTCAGACCAAGCTGAGTTTGTCGCTCGCACATTGCAAGATTACAGGATTTAAAGCCAATTTGCACGTCATCGACATATGTGCAATAAAACATATTACGTGGGATGCACAGTCGCAAGGAATTCATTTTGATAATAAACAGTGTGCAACTCAGTACACCACCCTGAGGCACTCCTGTTTCTTGGACAAATGTTTGGAACACATCGCCTACTCGAACACGGAACGTACGCTTGGACAAGTAGCTCTCTATTACAGTTAGCATCCTACCTCGCACATCTAAATGTGAGATGTCCCGTAGGATGCCAAAGCGCCATGTGGTGTCATACGCTTTCTCCATATTGATTGATGTCTGGCGTTTATTGGCGCAAGGGCCGATCACGGCCAAAGAACGCCAAGAGCAATGAGAATGTGTAAGCAATGACGTGGTCAATGAGAATGCCTTGATGTGAAGTGGCTGTAAAGGGGCCTAAAATCCTGCGCACCAAACGTGCCTAAAATGAATGCAGGTAATAAAATTATGGTGGAGATGCCAATCGAGCGTGTTCAATGTGTCTAAAATGTGTTTTAAAATCGCGTAGTTACGTCATAGATAATTAAAAACACTACAGCCTCAGAGTCCCCTTGCGAACAAGGGACTCGAGGCGAGTGCATACACGCAAGTACAGCCGTAGCAACATCCTCTTGACGAGAGTGTGCTAGGAGTTCCAGGTGTGTATGACCTCTAGTGCCTTAGACTCCTCTAAAAATGCTAAAACTGCCTCTTGTTTAAAGATAGGTTCGTTACCTAAAAACATGGCAGGGTGAAAAGGAATGTTCTCTAGGTAACGTCTGCTAAAGTACCTCTTTCTCAGATGTTCTAATTCTTGGCATTCTATTAGAACGTGAACCACTGTCAATGCTTCTCCACACATTTTACAGGTTGGAGGTTCGCTTCCGGCCAGGAGGTAATTGTGGGTAGCGTAAGTGTGTCCTATTCTGAGTCTACATAATAGGACTTCTTTTCGTCTTGATTTCGTTGTTGTCGACCAGATCCCTAAGCATGGCCTTATCACATGCAGTTTATTATTTGTTTGCATGTCCCACAAACGTTGCCAGTGCATTCTGATCATTTTGCGAAGATGAGGTTTTATGTCCAAAACAGGGACTGCCATGGATGAGCCAAAAGCATTTATGTGGGCGGCTGCAGCCAACCGGTCAGCCAACTCGTTGCCTCGAATGTTTCGGTGCCCTGGTATCCAGCACAACACGACATCCTGCTCAGACGCATAAATGGCACATAAGGCACATAAGGCACCCTGCTCAGACGCCCTGCTCAGACATCCTGCTCAGACGCATAAATGGCACATAAGGCACATAAGGCATAAGGCATATCGAGGAACACAGAAAGGAAGAACTGCTTGTGGGCGAGAGCATCACGAATCTGTGCCTCGATACGTATCAGGTGGTCGGTGGTTGATCTATTCTCACGGAAACCACACTGGCATGGGTCGAGTCGCCTGTTTGATTCAAGGAAATGTAGAAGCCGCCTGTTGATCATCTTTTCAAAGATCTTGCAGAGACAGCTTGTGAGGGCTATAGGCCTGTAACTGGAAACAGAGGATGGGTCCTTGCCCTGTTTTAAAATTGGGATAATAATTGCTTCTTTCCAGGCAGAGGGAATCTCGCCTGAAAACCACACAGTGTTATAGATGGAGAGGAGGGCTTTTTGAGTCTGAGGAGGAAGGTGTTTAACCATGTCGTATACGACACGGTCGGATCCAGGGGCGGACTTATTGCAGGAGTTAAGCGATACTTGTAGCTCGGTTAATGAGAATGGTTGATTGTATTCGTCGTGTTTTGTGCACTTCCGCTCTAGTTTTTTGTTTTTCGATTCTGGATTTGTATCATTGGAACGCTGAAGAATAATGCGACGTGCTGGAGACCTGTTCGAAGTGTGCGCCAAGTGAGTTTGCCTGGTCTTCCAAACTGTCGCCTTCTTTGTTTACTAGAGGGAGGGCATATGTTTCTCGGCCTGCTATCCTATTAACCATCTTCCAAACTTTGGCCTCTTGTGTGTATGAATTGATGCCTGATAAAAACTTTTGCCAGCTTTCTCTCCTGGCCTGCAGGCGTGTCCTCCTGCCCTGAGACTTAATTTTCTTAAAGTTGTATAGATTCTCAGCAGTCGGAGAGTCCCGGAGCAACTTCCATGCTTTGTTTTGTTTTTTGCGTGCATTCCTACACTCGGTGTTCCACCACGGAACACGTCGTTTGGTGGAACGTCCTGATTGTGGGATACACTTGCTTGCGGCGTCAATAATAAGAGCTGTAAGGTACTCAACTGCGGCATCTATATTTAGGTCACAGATATCGGACCAACTCAAATGAGTGGCTTTTCTGAACTGTTCCCAGTCAGCCCTATCAATGTGCCACCTGGGAGCCTGCGCATGGTGTTCATTCGATATCGCTGTGCTCAGAAGGACCGGGAAGTGGTCACTTCCGTAAGGATTATTAATTACTTGCCAATCGAGTAGGGGTAGGAGCGATGGAGAGGCAATGCTGAGATCTATGAAAGAATAGCTATTGTTTGCGATGCTATAATATGTAGGTTGTTTTCGATTCAGGAGACATGCACTTCAGGAGACAAGCGCTTCAACATTTACCGGTGTGACAGAGGTGGGCAGTATGGTGGTGGTGTGCTTATAGCAGTCTCTGACACTGTTGTGTCGTTTCCAATCCATCTTACTCACGATTTAGAACTTGTTTTGGCTGAAATACAAACGTGTTCGAAAAAGATTATATTGGGTGTCTGTTATCGTACGCCGTCCTGTGCAGCCACGTTTACTGACGACCTTCACGATGTCATCAATAGGATTATATGCGGTATCCGAATTGTCCTTTTCTTTTACTAGGTGAATTACCCGAATATTGTATGGTCTGGTTTACATTCTTATTGCCATCCTTCCTTTGGGGAGGCCGACAAATTTTTGAACTTGTGCTACGATTTCAACTTGTCTCAGCTTGTCACGTAGGCCACTCGAATTATGTCTAGTACATCGAATATCTTGGATCTAGTTCTTACAACTACGCCTGATATTTTCCATTCTGTATCGTGCTTACCGGGGATAAGCAATCACATGATGCTTCATTTTTCCTTTACCTGCACTGTACCTCACGTAAAGAACTACAGAAAGTATATCCGCGACTATAAACATGCGGATTTTGAAGCCATTAATCACGAGCTCGCCGAGTTTTTGGATAATTACCTGCCCTGCTTTCATGACCGCTCTGTGCATACAGACTGGAATTTGTTCAAAGGAAAAGTTTTGTCACTCATTGAAAAATATGTTCCAAGTATAGCCATCACTTCGAACCGGCACTCACCATGGTACACGCAGTCGTTAAAAAAAAGCTGGCTAATAAGAAGAAACGGATTTTCCGCTCTGCAAAAACAAGAGGCGCTCAAGAACGCTGGGCTGCTCATCAGGCCGCGGCCATCGAATACGAAACAACCCTCAAGCAAGCTAAGGATTCCTTTTTTAGCACAACCTTACCATCCCTGTTAATTAATAACCCAAGACAATTCTGGAACGTAGTAAACAGGGAAGACAACTCAGCTATCACCCTTAAACATTCAAGTGATAACTTAATCCCCCTCGACGAATCTGCAGACGTTCTGAACTCCGTATTTGTTTCCGCCTTTTCTAAAACTGTGTATTCTGTATGCCCTGCCTATCCCAGTACAGACTTCTTGCCAATGGACCATATTGTTTTTGATATTTCTGGCATAGAAAAAATAATAGAAAAACAGAAAGTTTCTTCATCTTCAGGTATAGACGACATCAATTCCAAGTTCTTCTTAATGACCAAAGTGTACAGTGCTACTATACTGTCTAATATATTTCAGCAATCTCTTCAGACAGCCTGCCTTCCGGACGACTGGAAGGTCGGGAAGGTGATTCCTCTGCATAAGTCTGGAGATGCACATTCGCCATATAATTACAGCCCCATTTCACTCACGTGTATTTTATGCAAAATTATGGAACATGTTATTTATTCTCACATTGCATCATTACACTCAAATGCATTTTTCACAGATCATCAGCATGGGTTTCGAAAGTCATTTTCCTGTGAAACACAACTCATATCATTTCTGCATGATCTGAATTCCATACTAGACAGGAGTTCCATTGTTGACTGTATCTTCCTAGATTTTGCTAAAGCGTTTGACAAGGTCTCTCATCAACTGCTTCTTTTTAAATTGGGTAAACTTAACCTTGACCCTAACGTTCTT